>PVJC01008403.1:0-32500 GCA_004026665.1 Murina feae
GGCCCTTTGGGGGCCACTGGGGAGCGGGAAAGCAAGCTCTTGGGGGCTGGAGTCCTGCTTGGCGGCTCCCCAGACCCCTTCCAGGGATCAGGGAGCAGGAAAAGGCTGGCCTGACCACGAGGCAGGGTTTTCCCTGCTTTCTGGTGGCTGGAGGAAGATGGGCAGTAGGCAAGCTTGGGAGGCAGGCCACACCCAGCCCTGGCCACAGCTCAAAAAAGAGAACAACATGCAGGGGAGGGCAAGAATCTGAGAGATCATCATAGAGGGGGTGCCTGCTCCAAGCCTCCACGGTGTGCCTAGGGGCAGGCCCCCAGCAGGTAGACACACACCGGAGGACTGCTCCGAGCCTCTGATGCGGCTGGGGGCAGGTCCCCAGTGGCCACACACACACACACAGAAGGCGCCTGGCAGACTGGGGCCATCATAGGACATCCACTGAGGGGTCCCAGACTGTGAGAGGGCACAGGCCGGGCTGAGGGACTCCCTCCACCCCGAGTGCACAAATTTTTGTGCACCAGGCCCCTAGTGTGGGATATAAAACTGAAAGCAACAAGTGAAAACTAATAGACCCAGACAACAGTACAGTGGTTATCACAGAGAAGGGTGGAAGGAGGTAGTAAAGAGTAAAGGGAGTCAAATATATAGTAATGGGAGAAGATTTGACTTGGGTGATGGGCACACAATCTAATTTAATAAAATAGTAATATGCAAATTGACCCTCACTCCATTACACCCACAAGCCATGCCCACCAGCCAATCAGGAGCAAATATGAAAATTAACTCAACTAAGATGGTGGTGGCCACAGAGCTGAAATTGCTCCAGGCAATGGAGGAAGCCAGGGTGCTGTGGGCCCTGAGCTCTACTCAAGGCTACAAAGTTTTAATTATAGAAGATAAATAAACCCCAGATACCTGCTGGGCTGGGACCTTGGGTTGCCAGGGGCAAACCAGGCTTTGAGCGGGGGCTGGGGGAGAACCAAGGCAACAAAGTTTCAACTATAGAAGTTAAATAAATCCCAGATACCTGCTTCCAGTCAGGCACCCCAGTAGGGACCCAAACCCTGAAGGGGCTATGGGCAGCCTGAAATGCCCCTCTGCCCCTCACCCAGGCTGGCCAGGCATGCCAGCAGGTGGACATCCCCCGAGGGGTCCCAGACTGTGAGAGGGCACAGGCCGGGCTAAGGGACCCCCCGAGTGCACAAATTTTTGTGCACTGGGCCTCTAGTGTAATATACACATGATGTATCATAGAATTGTACACTTGAAGCCTATATATGTTAACCAATGTCACCCCAACAAATTAAATTTTTAAACATACTGAAAGAAAAAAAAAGAACTTCCCATGTAAGTGACCTAATTAGGCAATTTGATCCAAAGGCACCAACACTGTTATATGCGAGGTTATGATTTCAACATAGGAATTTCGCAGAGGACACAAATCTTCAGTCCATAGCATGTACACTACCTCAATCAATCCTCATAAAATGTGGTAATATATATGATATTTTTCATTCCATAGATGATCATCTGAGACTCAGAGAGATGAAGTAGCTTCCCTGAGCTCATACAGCCATAGCCTTCTGTCATGATTCAAATCTGCTTTTCATATCTGTGATCTATTCTCTAAGCCACAACTATCTAGTGATGTAGCTGGGATGTCTAGTACCCTTTCACTGACTAATCAGTCCATGCAATTTCATAACTCTGTATACATCATGCTCTGATCTATAATACGGTTGCTACCATTTTCACCTAACAAACTTTCAGCAGACATTCATGAAACACCTTCTTTGTACCAGTGTAATAGACTATGGGAATATGAAAATGAATTATCATAAAACCCCCACAGTTAAGCAACACTGGGCTAATGGTGGATATAAGCTATTCTTGAACAATCTACCCAATTTTTTTCCAGCCTCAAATGAAGTCTTTCCCCATTGGTCCTCAGAAGATATATGTGTATTTGACACTAATCATCCTGGAACTCGGCCTTTTTTTTGCATATTCACCAACTCCATGACTAGGTTAAGTTCAGTGCAGAGTCTTTATATTCCTCACTCAGATTTTCCGCATTCCTCACTTATGATGAACACTTTATAACAAGCTTCTTTCTGGGAAGATTTCCTTAGTTCTTATAAGGTACTAGGCAACATGTCAAATTCAGAAATAACTGGTGGGGGAAACATACAAATCCTCTCTAGGAATCCCTCTGAAAATTTTAGAGTATCTTAGAATATATAGACATGAAAATTGTGATTTATAATGGATACAGTATGATAAACTTTATGACAATGAAGCAGGTGCTTCTGGTTTCTCCTTGTAACTTGATAAAGGCTGACCAGGGGACTACAGGCTGGGTATGAAACGTGCTTGCCTTCCCACCTTCCACATGCATGTACAGGGCAGAGAGTGCAAAATATGCCATAACAAAGCCATGTCTCTGTGCCTAAATGTGTTATCTTTCAATTACATTCAATCTCAGTGCTATTATAAAGAGAGTTCTGTTCTTCACAGAGACTAAAATATAATAATATATTTTGTATTTTTAATAATATTACATATAATCAGTGAAATTTATAAGGTCCAGCGGATATTGCTATGTTCTCTTTGGTATTGCAGCTTGGAAACATTGACATTTATGACAAGCCATGAGGGATTAAGAGGACAAAGTTTCTATTCTTTCTGGGTGGACAAGAACACTACATTAATTATACGCATGCCAAATATTCAAAGAATCAAAGAGAACAGTAAAATTCTTTCACATGAAAAATCATAGTAAATATAACATTCACTATATTATATTTACTATGGGTAACACAGACACAATATATCCCAAAATTCATATCTGAATTGTAGAATATAAATATGACAGATTAAGCTAAAGCTTAATATTCTTAACTTCATTCACTCAGTGCAGATGAACATTTGCCATATTCCTAGTTCTAAGCAATGATTTTCATTCATTAAACAGCAAAACCACTTCTTCCTGCAAGAATTACTGAGCCAGAAACAACAGAAATGTGTATTGGTATTATTATGCATATAAACTTATTGATGTTGAAAGGATTAACTTGCAGATCAATAAGGGAGAAATTCATTACACCAATCAGCCCCACTAAGTAGAACTGTACAAGATGCATCATCACTCTAAGTTGAAATGGAATTTACATCAGTATTGCTACAGCCTAAAACAAACCATAAAATGAAATCAACACATTGTACCAGGAAATTTTGCATAAACAATCTGATGGATTCTAATACATTAGGGCTGCACGTACACCAGCCTCTCAGGTTGTATGAAAAATGTTGAGATCAATGGATGCTGATGAGCAATATTTAAATGAATTTCTAAATGACTATAATAAAAAATTTAGTTGACTCAACCCCTGCTGTTCTTGGCTGTAAAGTTATGAGCTCTATTTACCTGAAAGCATGTATGCCTATTAGACTTGGCAGGAGTTCCTCAACCTTGCTATTAAGGAGAATATCTATTTAAAATGAACCAAGCATCAGGCTATAACAAATCTGTTACTCAGACTAGGATGAAGCAGCATGCTAAACTCATGTACATGATGCAAAGAGCAGAAGAGAAGAAATCTTCATGGGTTTTCTTAATTTTTGTGAGCAAAAATTTTTCATAAACTGTGGCCAACATTGACTTTCATGGGTATTAACTATAAATACCCATGAAAAAAACATCTAAATAAAAAGTTACACAACATAAAGCAAAATGAATTAAAAGTGTATAGAATGTATTAAAAATGCATCTTTCAAAAATTTTCCACACATTTCTGGAGACAAGAAAAAAGTGGAACTAATGAAGAAATTATTGGTTGAATGTGAAAACTGAAACCAAAATGGAGAATTTTATCAAATCAGGGGTATAAATTGTAAAAGAATAAGTGGCTCCGTTTTGGGGGCATTGTCCCATACATCAAAAGGTTACAGGTTCAATTCCTAGTCAGGGGACATACCTAGTTGTGGGTTCGATCACTAGTTGGGGCATGAATGGGAGGCAACCAATCAACATTTCTCTCTCACACTGATGTTCATATATCTCTCATTCCCTTGCTCTGTCTCAAAAATCAATAAGCATACATTTGGTTAAGGAGAGAAGGAAAAGGAGGAGGAGGAGGGGGGGGGAGGAGGGGGAGGAGGAGAAGAGGAATCGGAGAAAGAGTGGGAGAGATGAAAGGGAAAGAGGAGGTAGAAATAAATGAAAGAAGAATATTGAGGGTTGAGCAAAGTTTTAGCACTCAATGTTATTCAGATGTAATACACCAAAATTTGAGAGTATAAAAAGGAGACAAATATTCTTGCAGAAAATACAGGTAGCTAGCAGAAACTACTTCACTGAAATTCAGCATAGAAAAATGTTTGCTTTTAGACCAATTCATTCCTATAAAATTAAAGAAATTAAAGACTGAAATTATATGTACATGAATATGAAATACACTATTTCCAATGTATCAGAGCAGAAATCTGTATTTTAAAATGCATCTTTTCAAAAAGCTTCCACAATTTTCTTGAGGCTAAGAAAAATTTGTACAGCTTATGAAAAAAGGAATAAAATCTGTAAAACAGTCTAGTATTTATCACCAACAGAAATTAAACCAGGGTATAAAAAGAAATTGAAAATAATATGAAATATAGCTAAGAGAACTGTTTATAGTGAACTCAAAGATAAGAGCTAAAGAAACAGAGTGAGAGAGAGAGAGATCTATAAATTTGATATACATGCTAACACTAAGGATATTTTTTTCAAATAGACCAATAAGCAGTGAGAGAAAACAAGAAATAAGTAACTCTAAAACTGAAGTTATTATTTTACCTTTTGTAATAAAATATTAAGTTTGTGCACTTTTGTTTTTGCAGAAAACAGATTAGCAAAAGAAAAATTCCAATTAATATTTTATAATTATAAAATTAAATGTCAAAAATTGATATCAGATCAACAACCTGTCTAGACATATTTATGGATTATCTGTCCTGAGTCTTATATTCTGCTTTGTGATATGAAAAGTATTATAAAATCTCTTAACAAAACAGAAAGGGACTGGCAAATGAAAGCCCCAGCACCGATGAGCACTACTTTTGATGGTTCCACTGAGGCCTGCGCAGACAGCAGAAATTTCCATTTAGACCATGTTGATAGGATGGCTGGCTGATCTGTCCACGTAGGAGCTAACTAATATTTAGGTGGGGAAATGCGTCACAGAGGGAGGGAGAAGAATAAAATCAGGTGCTTATTATTCTTCCCTCTCTCCAAGTGACTGTGTCTTTTGTCAGTCACAGCTACTGTCAGAAAACCCTCTCTGAACAGTTCTCTCTACTTGCTCCCTCAAGCCTAGCGTGGAGTTCAGTATACCTTTGTTCTTAGCCCATGATAAGCATCATCCCTTAGGGTCTCTTGCCCACACCTTTGCAAAGAGCCCCTTCATTAAAATCTCTAAATTCCCCAGTATGAGTGCCTGACTCTTCCTTTTCTTTGTTGCCATGGAGTTTATAATCCATGGGAAAACAATATGTAATGTAACAGATTCAACTTTTAAGAAGAGATGTGTGAACCAAATAGTTAGGAAAGCTTTAGGGAGCACTTCTTATCCTTGAAAAGTATAACTTGAATTTCAAAATAGAAAAAAAAAGATGAAAAGGATGAATTCCAAGATAGGAGAAAAGTTGTAAGAAGAAAACAAATGAACAAAAAAAGAATGAAAAAGAAGTTCAGTCGGTGCAGATAAATTAAAAGCAATCATGAGCATATATACTGGTTATTCAAGACATTCAGTTCACACCTATTGCTTCAGTGTAATTCATTAGCAGTAATACATTATGTGGTAATGCTTTCAAATGCATTATGCAGTAAAAAGTCATTTTGAATTCCTGAACAAGGAATTACTATGATTAAAGAGGTATTTTACTAAGATACATTTGGCAGTGGAATACAATATGGACTTGAAATAGAAAGGGAAGTTCAGAGAATAATGGAGTTTAAAGAGAAGAATCATTTGACTAAAATGATGGTACTGGGAATGAAAAGAGCAATATTAAGAAAATGAATTGTTTTCATAACAAAGTCTTATGTGTATTCAAAATACAACCACTGGTCCATTGCAACCTCAACTCTGTGCTGAACTCGTTCAAGGCAACACAGTCCTTACAGCCCAAACAAGGTAAAAGAAATTATATCTTTACTTTATATATTTATTTATCAAGGTAGTTATTCCTTTATCTACCTAGCCATCTCTTACCCTCTCTCTATATAAAGGATTATCTTTTTCAGGTTACATAATGCCCCTGTTAGAGACATAAAGAATCTTGTCCTTCCTTTATCTTCTCTTTGTTCCAATCCCAGGAACCTTTTGGCTTCAGATTGCTCTTAAAATGGAAATGTTTTTACCTTGCTTCATTGACATCACATCAGAAAGATGACATTTTTATAAAAATCTTTAAATTGTTATTAATGACATATGCATAAGGTATAAAATGATAATTTACGTGAAGAAACGTATTTCTCCTGCCTTATTCCCACTTCATCCCACCCCCACCTTGCAGAATAAACCTGTTCTCATTGTTTTAGTTTTTTCTCGTATGGCTACTTGGTGAGTTTAAACAATATGCTTATGCCATTCTTGTTTTATTAACTATGCAATATCTACTGAATTCCTTTTATGAAATATAAGGATTTAGGATACTTGAAACATCTCCACCCTTCCACCTCCTCCTCTTATCCTACAATATTTAATAAATAATCTTTAATTTTTATTATATAACTAGGCAAACTTAATGATGCATCTAGACTTTTTGTAATGCCAATGTCATTGACATCTTACTCTGTGAAATAATGATGTTACTACCTCTGTCCTCCTTCCCCACATTTGCCCTCCTTTTCTTCTTTCTGCAAATTATACTTTTACTTTTGACTTTTACATTGTCCATATTCTTATTAGTTTTTTACATTAAATTTTAAACCATGATGGACTTTTACCATGCTCTGACTGTAGGTTGATTATAAAGTTCTAAAACCAATAAACTACATTCAACACAAGCCTTTTTCACTGCAAGGCCACCTGGTGTGTGAACACTCTATTTTCTTCTCTATGTTTGAAATATCAGGTTTCTTGGCATCTTGGAAGAGAACGCTCCTAGCATCAGTGACAAATAAATTTCCTGTTCTTGCATTCCTCCAAGTGAGGAAAAACATTCCATATTTCAGTTTATTTCGAACCATGACTTTATTTCAGAGGTAGAACACTTGACTGTGATAAATTATTTTTCTCTTGCAAAAAAATAAAGTGTCTTAAGCAAATCCTCAAGATCATTCAGACTATACACCATTTTTTTCTTCTGAAGACTACCCCTCTCTAGCATGTACATAGTTGGCAATAAATTACAGCATGGAACCCTGGGTTCACTCAATTCCATCATGTTTCTCTTTGCCAATCACTTACACTGAACTCCCTTCCCAATTATTACACATGTAGGGAATGCTGACGAAATGCCATAAACATGTTCATTAACGGCAATACAAAAAATATAGTGCTGCTTCCAGTTACAATGAAGCAGCCCAACCAATTACCCTGCCAATGAAACCCATAAAATTGTATTAAAATTTTGGAATTATATCTGGTCAAAGGTACCAGAGATCAACTATGGCATCAGAATTTAAGTATCTAAGACACTCTCTGTTGATTTTCAAACAAATCTGATGAAAGCCAGAAAAAAATGAAGTAATGGTTCTTACACTGAAGGGGAAAATAAGGCATTTGAGGGGGGAGGGCCTAGCTAACTGAGTCTGTGCCATAACCTGTATTCTGACGTACACATTTGCTAGCAGATAATTAACTCCATTCTCATCTGTGATGTCTGTCCTGCCTTGCAGAACCTGTTTCCTAGGATACTCCCACTTTACAGGGCCATAAACCATGAATCATACACAACCTCCAGAAGGGGTTGTCACACTGGGCCAAGCCAAGCCAGGCCTTTGGATGTGATCTCACTTCCGCCATCCCAACTGACAGGTGGCTGCCAAGCCCATGAAAAGACTGCAAGCCTGATCCATATTTGGAGGACAAAGAAATAAGAAGGGATAAAAGGAAGGCTTCCTCCAGACTCAGCACTCAGGCTTTGGAAGCTGATCTCCCCAAGTCCCTGCACTAGTGCATTAAAAGGCTCCTCTCCGACTCTGCGTGCCTGGCTGATTACTCTCCTGTGCTGCCTGGCAGCTTCTCTATAACAACATTGTATAAAAGGTAACTGTTAACCCAAAATTTTATATCTTCCAAAAATATCCATAAATAGAAAAATTTAAATTAAGAAGACTTAATTAAGATAAAAATAAAACTTTTTTATCAGCAAACACAAAAGGTGAATAGACTGACCCAATTGTCACATCAACAACTAGTGAGTATACATTCTTTGCAAATCACTAAGAATAGTCACCAAAATTGTGTGCTGCAGTGACAAGCCTGACTCAGCAGTTTGAGCCAGATACTGATCACTGCACATCTCCATGTGTAGCCAGAAATCTTTGCTGAGTTCTAAGCTAATCTTCAAAAAAAATTTCAATTTTTCTCAGTGGAAATTCCAAAGGTTTAGGCTAAAACACATCTCCTGCACATCCTTAGCCACCGCAAGTGCTGGTGAAGTAGAAGGATCATAGTACTTCAAACTGGAACTTGGAGCTCTACAATCCACTGACTATTATAACTCTGGCATGTCCATGATGTAAAATTGATTAAAGGAAATTAATCATATTTTCAATTGTAAAATAATATCCCAAGGGAATTGGTGAATGGTTTACAACCAGGGGGCTGGCGTGTGGGAGAAACAGGATGGAGAGAGTATTTATATATTAGCAAAGCCAAAAAGTTCTTCAGTGGGAACAAATTACTAGTCTTAATACTAGCACCAAGTTGGCCCATCAACCTGAAATGGTTCACGCATACAATAGGACTCCACAAACAGAGACTTTAAATTCAATGTGATCAGGCTCCATATTTTAAAAATTCCTCCAAAAATACATCACAATCTGTCCCAGCCAGTTGCTTAGTGGTTACAGCATCAACCCACAAACTGAAGGGCCAAGGGTTTGATTCTGGTCAACAGCACATACCTCAGTCGCAGGCTTGATCCCTAGTCCCAGTAGTGGCATGTGAGAGATAACCAATCAATGTGTCTTTCTCATAACAAGGTTTCTCTCTGTGTGTCTCTCCCTCTTCCTTCCACTCTCTTTAAAAATCAATAGAAAAAATATCCTCAGGTGAGGAATAACAACAACAACAAAAAAGAATACATCACAATCAAGTGGGATTCACTGCAGAGGCACAAAAATGGTTCAACATATGCAAGTCAAATAATGTAACACCACATTAACAAAACAAAGGCTAAAAATCACATAGGTCATGTCAATAGAAGCAGAAGGGCATTTGATGAGATACAACATCTGTCTGCAATTAAAACACTCAATAAAATGGGTACAGAAGGAAAGTACAGGTATATTTATGGCCTCTATTAGTTGGCTCAACATAATAGAGGGCATATATGACAAACCCTCAGCTAATATACTCAATGGTGAAAAATGGAAAGTTTTTCCCCTAAGATCAGGAACAAGACACAGATGTCCACTCTCACCACTCTTCTTTAACACTAGAGGCCCATTGCAGGAAGATTCCTGCATGAATAGGGCTTCCTCGCCTATTCCTGCAAGAATAGGGTTTCCTGAGCCGGAGTGAGGCAGAGAAGGTAGCGAAGCCTGCCTCGGAACTCCCTTTCCAATTATTACACATGAACTCCCTCAGCAGGCTTTGCTCCCTTCTCTGCTGCCTCGCTTCCTACCATCTCTGCTGCCTCAGCTCCCTCCCTTCTCTGCCGATTTGCTCCCTCCCCATCTCCACAGTCTCTGCTGCCTCGCTTCCTCCTATCTCCACTGCCTTGATCCCTCCCTTCTCTGCCATTCACTCCCTTCTGCAGCACTTGGCTTCTTTCTAGGCTGTCTTCAGTCTTCACTCCGTGCCTGTGTATGCAAATTAACTGCCATCTTGGCTGGGTTAATTTGCATACAGTCACTCTGATTGGGTGGTGGGCGTGGCTTAGGTGTCTCAGAGTGATGGTTAATTTGCATATTACTTTTTTATTAGATTAGATAGTTCTGGAAGTCCTAGCTAGAGAATCAGATAAGAGAAAGAAATAAAAGGCATCCAAATTGGGAATGAAGAAGTAAAATTAACACTTTTTGCTTATGACATGTTTATTTAGAAAACCCTAAAGACTACACACACAGACTACTAGAAACAATAAAAACATATAGTAAAGTTGCAATATACAAAAATCAGCCTACAAAAGTCCATTGCATTTTTACACACTAACAATGAAATTTAAGAAAAATGAAACAAAACATTATTTTGCTATTATAGCAAATAAAATATCTAGGAATAAACTTAACAAAGGATGTGAAGGACCTATACACTGAAAACTACAAAGCACTATTAAAAGATATTGAAAAAGATACAAAGAAATGGAAAGCTATTCCATGCTCAGGGATGGAAAGAATCAACAAAGTTAAAATGGCCATATGACTTAAAGTCATATACAGATTTAATGAAGTCTCCATCGAAATCCTGAAGGCATTTTTTAAAGAAACAGAACAGAAAAAATCATCAGATTTGTATGGAACTACAAAAGTCCCCGAATAGCTGTAGCAATCCTGAGAAAAAAAGAACAAAGCCGGAGATATCACACACCCTGACTTCAAATTATACTACAAAGTGACAATAAGCAAAACATCATGATGTTGGTACTGAGGGAAGTGGGGGCTGCCTGGTGCAGGAGAGGTGAGGCTTCTGCAGGTAGCTGGGAGCCACTCTCCATCCCAACAAGCCCTTGGGGTCGCTACCCATGCCAAAGGGGCAGTGGGGGCTGACCCCAGGCCTTGCAGGCTCAGTGGAGGGAATCTTGGAGTGACAGTGTGTTTTCTTTCCAGTGTTTCTCAAACTACCCCAGTATATTGTCTAGTTCTTACTTCCTCGTCATGATTACTGCCTCATTGGCCCCCATGTAATTACTGTCTATTAATTCAATCAAGTATTTATTGAATACCTACCATGTATCATAAACTTGGTTGACAGAGCTGATACACAACAATGCATAAAATAGGCCAAAATCTAGTTCTTAAAGAACTTAAATTTGTATGGTATAATTGGTCAGGGAAAATAGTTATTAAAATGTGTATAATAGCCCAGCCGTTGTGGCTCAGTGGTTAAGCTTTGACCTATGAATAAGGAGGTCACAGTTCAATTCCCAGTCAGGACACATGCCCAGGTTGTGGGCTCAGTCCTGATATGGGCATGCAGGAAGCAGCCGATCAGTGATTCTCTCTCATCATTGATGTTTTGAAATCAATTTTGAAATCAATAAAAATATTTAAAAACAAAACATGTGTGTAACAAACACCAGCTTGAACCATGGCTTTAGTTGAAACTATTTCCTCAGAACAACATTAACAAATGACCACAGCTAGATAGCAAAGAATACTGGGAAAAGCAACTCAAAAACAATTTGCAAGACTCAGAATCCAAGTTGTCTATAGCTAGAGTTAGTTTTAGAAACATTCATTTTTAGATGATCCCAAAAGAACCTTTGCCAACATTTTTTAAACAAACAAATAAAAGGTGAGACAAATATTTGGCCTGATTGCGGTGATAACTACTATTTTTAAAACCATTATTAAATACCTCACATTATATCTACCCTCATTTTTTAAGTCAGAAATTGTGTGTTTTATATATTTGTTCATCCATTGACTCACTCAACACACACATTTTGAATGCCTATTATGTGTCAGAAGAGAAGAGGCTCCTATTTCATGGAGCTAATTTTCCAAGTAGAGGGATCTGGACTAAGCAAGCAAACAAATTATGTGTGATAATCCTCCTATTAAATAAAAAAGTAATATGCAAATTAGGCATCACTCCATCACAAAGATGGCCACCCCCACAGCCACAAGATGGCCACCCTCATGGCCACAACACAGCAGCACCCAGCCTAGCTCAGCCCCGCCATGAAAGTGGTCAGGCCTGTTAGCCAGGCAAGTGGTGGGGGAAGTGGGAGCCTGAGGAGCGGAACAGGCTATCAGAGGGGGCTGGGCAAGTGCAAGGCTGAAGATTGCAGGGGCCCGGGCTCTGAAGAGCCAGCGATCAGAGGGGCAGGGGTGGAGCCTGCAATCGCAGGGGTCTGGGCACCAGCAGAGCCAGCAATGCAGAGGCCTGGGGGTCCTGCCCAAGCCTGCAGCCTTAGCCAGAGGCTGCCAGTGGGGCAAGGGCAGAACCAGCGATGGCAGGGGGCAGGATCAGAGCTGGTGATCACAGAAGCCTCGGCTCTGTGAAGCCAGCGATTGGAGGGGCTTGGGGGTCTTCTGCCCAGGCAAAAGTGTAATATGCAAATTAACCCTCACTCCTCACAAAGATGGCGGCAGCCAGGGAGTTGTAGTGAGACAGGAAGCTTGCGTTGCCCTGGCAATGGAGGAAGTGAAGACTTCCACCTGCCCTGTGGGCCCTGAGCTCTGCTCAAGGCAACAAAGTTTCAATTACAGAAGGTAAATAAAACCAAGATACCTTCTTCAAACCAGTGGCTTTGAGCAAGACAAAGGCAACAAAGTTTCAATTACATAAGTTAAATAAATCACAGATACCTGCTTCCAGCCCACAGCCATGGCCAGCCTGATAATGGCCCTCAGCCCCTCATCCAGGCTGGCCAGGCACCCAAATATAAACTCCCACCCTGAAGGGCCTATGGCTAACCTGAAAACAGCCCTCAGCCCCTCACCCAGGCTGGCCACACTCCCATGGGGTGAGGGTCCCCCTGGAGGGTTTGACATGGGGTGAGGGTCCCCCTGGAGGGTTTGACTAGCCTGCAAAAAGCCATCAGCCCCTCATCCAGGCTTGCCAGGAACACCAGCAGGACAACCTTTAGGGCAAACCAGCTGACCCCCACCTGTGCACCAGGCCTCTGTCCTATACAATAGAAGGTTAATATGCAAATTGACCCTAACAGCAGAACTGGGAATGACTGGTCACTATGACACACACTGACCACCAGGGGGCAGACACTCAATGCAGGAGATGCCCCCTGGTGGTCAGTGCACTCCCACAGGGGAGCTCTGCTCACAAGCCAGGCTGATGGCTGCCAGCACAGCAGTGATGGTGGGAGCCTCTCCCTCCTCCTCAGCAGCACTAAGGATATCCAACTGCAGCTTAGACCTGCTCCCTGCTGGCAAGTGGACATCCCCCGAGGGCTCCTGGGCTGCCAGAGTGATGTCTGACTGCCAACTTAGGCCCAATCCCCCAGGGAGTGGGCCTAAGCCAGCAGGTGGAGATCCCCCAAGGGGTCTCAGACTGTGAGAGTGCATAGGTCAGGCTGAGGGACCACCCACCACTAAGTGCACAAATGTTTGTGCACCGGGCCTCTAGTATGTGTGTGTGTGTGTGTGTGTGTGTGTGTATACATACAACCTGTGTGCACTGCTACAGAAAGAAGGTCTATGGTGGAATGAAACTTTAGATAAAATGAACAGAGAATGCTTCCCTGACTAGTTGAACATCAAGGAGGAAGACTGTCTTTTTAGCTATTCAAACTTTAAACATAAATATAATGAGTGTGAAATATTCTCATATGCATTTGTACCAATTAAAACAAATTTGCCTTTTATTTCTCACTGTATTCCACAAAATTCACCTTTGTTCTGAAAATGTGACTAAAATTCCCAAAGTTAAAAAACAAGAGAAAGTTTGAATGGGTGTAAAATAAGGACTTAGAATATAATCATTCTTTCAACATTAATTATACTCTACATTTTGAGAAGCTATAATCAAGAACTGAAAGCTGCTTTTTTGTCTTTGGTTCAAAATCATGAAGCAACAATTTTACACAATGACTGTATCTTCGTAAGAAATTCTGAAACACAAAACAATGACCTGGTTACAATTTCCTACATGAAAATAAGTCCAGACAAGAAATCTTGCCTATCTGCTCTTTTTCTGGGTTTATTTTGTTAATGTTTTCCTATGGGACATAGGAGGTTAAGATGGCAAATAGAGGAAGGTACAATAATACTAGTAGAAGCATTCAGCATAAATACATTTTACAGGATCTTTTGAGATATCAAATATGCCTCGTTTATACATGCATTTTAAAGCATAAGAACTAAATTGTTAGCCAAGGTAATTTTCAAAAAAAAAATGGCTTTGCTTTTATCCACTAAATAATAAACTATTACCATCTTTCTATAAGCTTTGTGGATATAAATAAATGCATATGTTGTTATTACTTGATGTCATCTTAATATTACTACATTTAAAATAATTTTATTCTTTTTTTTTTCTCTTCAAGTGGCATTTTGGTTCCTTTTCCTATTTCTGGGTGCTGGATTATGTGGAAACAGGAACATAGAAACCAAGGACCATATCTTCCACCTTTGTTTAGCTAGCATTCAGCAAAATATCTGATTTACAATCAGAGCTCGATAATGAACAAATAACTGAAAGACTGAGTGAATGAATGAATGATCCCCAAAAAGCAGTTGATCACCTAAAGGCAATAATGTTTTGAGTACCTCCTACGGGGCCATTATAGATTATATGCTATTATTCAGGCAGTAGCAAATATTTAATTTTTATAAATTCAGATGAAATTACCTTGGAAAATTAAGTCCAATATTGAATAATTATATTTTATTTAAACAAACTATAAAGAATGGTGAGCTTTTCCAATAAATTACCATTATTATTTTATTTCCACTTGTTTGTAATCTTTGCTGGTCTAACGTCTTAGATGGGAAGGTTTAATTTCAGGAAACTTTCTTTTCTTTTTTAGTATGCATTCTGAAAACTGCAGACTCACACAGTGCCATTACTGTGATCCTCGATTTTATCCCCAATTCTACTGATAACTTAAATGAATAGAGAGTTCATTTCTTATACAAAGAAGTTTACATACTTCTTACCAAGAATAACTTATTCCCAATTAACTAATTCCCCCTGGCTTTTTAAAAATATTTCTTGGAAAGCTAAAAGTTCTACTTGCATGACTATAAAAAAAAATAAATAAATAAGGCTCTCAATTTGCTGTGAGGTCCCAGACTGATTCTGGAAGTAATCCTAAACAACAGAATGCAAAATATGGTGATAAATGTCAACCTATAGGGAGAGAAAACATCACTTTGGTGCTCAAATGGCTTTCCTGTGTACACATACATGCACACACCACATACTCATTTATTATTAAAGAGCTTTCCTTTTAAAACATATGATTTAATTTACCAAAGTTTCAGATCTTAAAACTGTTTTTCTTTAAAGTTATAAGCCCAATTTACAAATATGATTATATTTCAGTCTAGCAAATTTTAGTGATCCATTTTAAGCAAGCCTGTAATTAATATATTCCCATTTACAAACTTAGTTAATTTAAACTCATTAGTCACCTAAACTGGATTCATAAGTATATCTTATTACTCTGTAAGTACTTTAATTCTCTGGCTGAATAAATTTTCTCACACATATAAATAATTTTTTTAAATACAATAAGGTTTACCTTATATTTTCCTACATGTTCTGATACAGTGTATAAATAGGTATAATTTCTATTTAAAGTCACAAATTTAACATGTTGGTTGTTTTTATTAAACTACTTTAAATGAGAAAAGCAAGTTACAGAACTGTTCAGAAAAAAAATTATCACATGTGTCATGGACTGAATATGCTCCTCTGCCTCCTAGTATTTTAGGGTGTTTATGTGTATTTGCAGATCTTCAAAAATGTAATTAAGATTAAATGAGGTCATTAGGTTGGACTCTAATCCAATATGACTAGTCTTTATAAGAAAAAAAGGAAATTGGAACACAAATATACACAAGGAGACCATATGAAAGCAGGGGTAGAAGACGGCCACTTATAAGGAGAGAGGCTACAGAAGAAACTAATCCTGCTGACACCTTGATCTGAGACTTCTAGCTTCCAGAATTGTGAAGAGATAAATGTCTGCTTAAATCAACTAATCTGTGCTACTTTGGTATGGCAGGCCTAGCAAACTAATACAGCGTGTGTGTGCAATAAAATAAAACTGGAAAAATAAATCAATTATTCAACAGCACATTTTTAACTTGGATGTGCAAGACTGACTTGCTCTCCAAAAGGCCAAAATCTTTTAAATATTTCAAGTAACTGAAATGCCAAATATGCTAGATTTCTTAACACACTAAAAACTGTCAAACTAGGTTTGATTTCCTTGAACATTACTCTGCTTACCTATAAATCTTTCCATGGTTAAAGGATGCTGTAGCAAGTTGACTAATGACCCCAAAGATGTCCACATTCTAACTTCTGTACCCTTTTAATATATTACTCTACATGGAAAAAAACAAAACAAAAACAACAACTCTGCAGGCATGATTAAATTGAGGCTTATAAGAGAGGAAGATCATCCTGGACTATCAGGCCCAATGTAATTATAAGCATCCTTATAAAGGAAAGAGAAGCAGAAGAGTCAGAGATGTGACTACGGAAGCAGAGGTTAGACTGATGTGATGACTGGCTTTGAACATGGAAGGGGACCATGAGTCAAGGAACACTGGCAGTCTCTTGAAGCTGGGAAATGTAAGGAAAGGCATTCTCCACTATAGCCTCCAGCAGGAATTCAATCCTGCCAACACCTTGATTTTAGCTGATTAAAACCCACCTTGGACTTCTGACTTCTAGAATTGTCAGATAACTAATTTGAGTTGTTTTAAGAAGCAAGTTTGTAGAAATTGGTCATGGTATCAAATAGGAAATGAAATAGATGCTTACCCACCAAAGAAACAATTGTGCTATTTCAAATAATTAGAAGCATATCCTCTTAATTATTGAGATTGCAGGTAGTTGTTATAGTATGCTGACTTCCTTCTTTTTGATGAAAACAATAAAATATACTGAGTCCATTATACTCTATAAACAAAACATTTTTTTAAAGTTATTTAGTGCATATTTTAGCTTGAGTCATCACATGATGTAGTCCATCATATTTCTATTAATACTGGTCTATAAAACCTATCCTGGGTGCTATATCAATTGATTTTATATTGTGTTGTTTCACTTAAGAGATATTTAAATATCTGCCAACCCTACCTCCCGCCCCGTGTTTGTGTGTGTTTTGTTTGTTTGTTGTTGTTTTTTTGAGGAAGCAAAAACAGAAATTTTAATTTATAGCCATTGAAGATCAATTTGGAATCATTGGCAAAAAAGCAGTGACTGAGAATGGGTCTATTCAGTGGGAAAGGAGTTCAATTTTTCCAATTAATCTTTGGGAGATAAAGATAAATAAAATGAGCTACTTTTCAGTGGTGACTGAAAATATGGCCAGAATTCGTGGACTAATATGGGCACAACCAGGACCATAGAACTCTGGATACCAGGAGAAATTACTGAAAAATACATTATATAAAACATTTTCTATTACAAGATCCAGTGTTTCTACATCTCTTGGGACTTAGGAATCTAGAAAATTGAACCTTGGAGGCAGAATACAGGTGGTGGAAGGCAAAGGTTCTGCTTTATCAAATTAGAAAGTATTGAACTTTAGATGAACTACCAAAGACATTTTGAATCTCTCTATATATATTTTTTAATTTTATTGTTGAAAGTATTACATACGTCTCCTTGTCCTCTTTTTCCCCCATTGACCTCTCCAGCCAGTCCTGCCTCCCACCCCAGGCCCTCACCATCCTATTGTCTGTGTCCAGGGTTGTGCATATAAGCATACGAATTCATTGGTTTATCTCTTACCATCCACCCACCCTCCCCTGCCTTTCCTCTGAGGTTTGACAGTTTTTCTGATGCTTCTATGTCTCTGGATCTATTTTTGTTTATCAGTTTATGTTGTTCATTAGATTCTACATAAGAGGGAGACACAGAGGAGAAACCAAGATGGCGGCATAGGTAAACATCGAAATTGTGGCCGTACACAACCATTTTAAAACAACAACAAAAAGAAAAAACAGACACCACCCAGACCCACAGGAAGGCTGGCTGAGTGGAAAATCTACAACTAGAAAGAGACTGAGATGCAGAGGAGGTGTGGAAATAAAATGCAGAGTTACAGAGGCGCTCGTGAAGGGGCTCGCGGAAAGGGCTGGCAGCATTTCATATCGGAGGAAGGCACAAGCTCCCAATGACTCTGAACTCCAGTTCCAGGTGAGTTTCTGGGGACTCAGAACCATACGGGGAGGAGCTGGACTGTCTGGCACCGTCGGGCACTGTCTGGCACCATCAGGCACCGGGAGGAACTCCAGAGCGGCTTGAGACCCGGTGCCACTTAGGGCAGGACTGAGAAGCAGCCATAGCTGGTTGCTCCACACTGTAGACTCCCAGAGAGCCTGCCCCACCCAAGCTGCTCACAGAGGCTTTTGCATATAAAAGGCTGAGTAGCCTCAGGCAAAGGCTAAAATAGCACCTCCTTGGAGATACAAGTGCCAGTGTACCCAGGGGTCTGAGTGGTACAATCCTAAATACAACTCCTCAGATTCATAAGGGACACACTCAGGGCAGACTCCGTGAGCACCAAAGCCCCACTGAAACAACTCTTGACCCATAAGGGTGTCTCCAGCACAGAAGTTCTCCCACTGCAGACACAGCTGATTCACATAACCAAGTGGCTTGGAGGTCATTTCCTCTCAGTGATCACCTAACACAGAAAGCCACTCTATCAACCCAGGTAAGCAGCCAAAATGTGGAGACAAAGAAACGGATCACAAATGACAGAAAAGGAGGAAAGCAAACAATAGGATATAGAGTTCAAAACCACGGTTATAAGGTTTTTCAAAAATTTTCTAGAAACCACTGATAAACTTAGTGAGACCCTCAATTAATCTAATAAGACCCTCAAGGGTATGAAAAATGACCAACTAGAAATTAAGCATACACTGACTGAAATAAAGAATATTATACAGAGATCCAACAACAGATTAGAGGAACACAAGAATCAAGTCAGAGATTTGAAATATGAAGAAGCAAAAAATACCCAAATGGATAAGCAAAAAGAAAAAAGAATCCAAAAATATGAGGATAGTGTAAGGAGCCTCTAGGACAACTTCAAGCGAACCAACATCAGAATTATAGGGGTGCCAGAAGAAGAGAGAGAGCAAGATACTGAAAACCTATTTGAAGAAATAATTACAGAAAACTTCCCCCACCTGGTGAAAGAAATAGACTTCCAAGTCCATAAAGCACAGAGAATCCCAAACAAAAGGAATCCAAAGAGGACCACACCAAGACATATCATAATTAAAATGCCAAGGAGAGAATTTTAAAAGCAGTAAGAGAAAAGCAGTCAGTTACCTACAAGGGAGCACCCATATGTCTGTCAGCTGATTTCTCAACAGAAACTTTGCAGGCCAGAAGGGAGTGGCAAGAAATATTCAAAGTGATGAATAGCAAGAACCTACAGCCAAGATTACTTTAGCCAGCAAAGCTATCATTCAGAATTGAAGGTCAGATAAAGAGCTTAACAGACAAAAAAAAAAGCTAAAGGAGTTCATCATCACCCAACCAATATTATATGAAATGCTGAAAGGTATCCTTTGAGAAGAGGAAAAAGAAGAAAAAGGAAAGATAAAAATTATGAACAACAAATACATATCTATCAACAAGTGAATCCAAAAATCAAGTGAATAAAAATCTGATGAACAGAATAAACTGGTGAATAGAATAGAATCAGAGGCATAGAAAGGGCTTGGACTGACAATTTTCGAGGGGAAAAGGGTGGTGGGGTGCGGGAAGAGACTGGACAATAATCGTATACCTATGGATGAGGACAGCCGGGAGGGTGGTAAGGACAGAGGGTGGGGTGGGAACTGGGAGGGGGGGAGCTATGGGGGAGAAAAAGAGGAACAACTGTAACAATCTGAACAATAAAGATTTTTTTAAAAAGAGGGAGATCATTTTTTTAATTTTAAGTAGCAAATTGAACTTACAAATTTTTCTTTGAATTTAAAGGACAAATTCCACCGCATTTTTAGATTTGGGGGTAATTTTACTAAAATGCATTCTCTCTGATTAATGTTTAAACTTGATTTATTTTTAGTTAAGGTGAAAATACAATAAAGCGTGCCAGCCCTCTGCTCCCCCGAATCACCACTGACTTCATTCTCCATAAAACTACTTTTCCCATTAATATCTGTTCCTTAAATACAAATTATTCTACCTTGGGACTTTTCAAAAGATGCCAATGGATCCATTCTTCTGATCTTGTCCAGGGATTTTGTAATTGAGCATCCTGATACCAAACTCACCCATTCTCCTCCTTCCCACGCCCAACCTCACCATCACAAATGTCAGCAATCCTGTAGCTAACAAAAAATTTCCCAAACATCACTGGGAAGGCCAATCGCCTGTTTAGGGAACAGAATCCTTAGTGATGGAGAAAGGAAAGGGACATTGTGTTTTAGCTGATTAGGTAATATAAACTACTTGCTAATGATAAATAAATTCGATCATTTCCTTCTTGTCCACTAAGCAGTACTATTCTCTTTTGATTCTGGAAGATATTTTTATCATAAAATATATTTAAAGCTGATTTAAGTTGGTTGTTATTTTTGCCATCACATCAAAAAGAAGACATGGAAAGAGTAAAACTTAGCTCCCAGATGGACACCACCACCACCACTTTGTTGTTTTAAAAAGGGATGCATTTTAAATTGTTCTGTTTTCCCCCACAAGCCCCCTCATCTGGGACAACCAACATTAACACTTCCTTTAATGTTTTTCTGTAACAATTTTAAACCTATAGAGTCATCATGTTATACGTACCGTTCTATGACTTTTCTTCTTCTAACTATATCAATATATCTTAGGTAGTTTTTCATTTCAGTACCTATATGTAGGTTCACCACATTTTTTTAATGGTTGCATAATGCCACTTTCTTTTCCTCACAGCCTATTGAAGGAACATCTAGGAGTGCATGGGACAAGAAAAAATGCTATATATACAAATTTACACACACAGAAGGTTGAATATATCTTTTTTTTTTTTTTTGCTCTGCTTTCATCAGCAAAAAATGTACTGTTTCAGGTGGATGCTCGTTCAGTATTTATACAAGGCCCAAAGGATGCACATTACTACTAAACAGATAAACGAAGTGCTGAAATGGATATTGCTTTCTTTTTATTCAAGGAAGTGCCATGTTTTGCCTGCCAAGAATTTGACATTTTGCTTACGGGTAAGATGAGAAAATATTTAAGTAGGCATTAAGGAAAAGCAGAGAAACCTGAATAATAGCAAATGCCAGGAAATGGACTGCACAAATTAGCCCCAGCCCTTTAGGCAAAGGTCAGAAGAATATAGAATAGGCCCATAAGACATAACGGTTAAAAATAAAAGGTGCAAAGAACTATAACATGACATGGGAAGCTTCTAGTATATGACTACTCACAGCCAAAACATGCTTGGTTGTACAAGAGGCTGATGAAAAATGATCAGGGAAAAATACTTGAGCAGATGATACATCCTTTCGTGGCTGCCTCTAATGCCGAAGAACAGGCAAATCAATAATTCAGCCTTTAATGCTGTCTAACAACGTACAGCAGAGTTGGTACAATTTAGTAAATGCCATCCATCCACAAAGCCCATACCAAGCCAATTTCCAACAGCCAACATTTTCCATCTTATTTTCTCTATAATATTTAGCTTTTTCCTTTAATTACACTTGATATTTGTAAAGAGAAAGCTGGCATTGTAATAATTGGACAGCTTTTTTTATCTATGTTGGCAGAAAAATGATTTTCTCTTATATGTGAAGAGCAATACAAAGGCAAAACTTCCTTTTCTCACAAACTCAATGCCAAAACTCTCCTCTGAGTCACACAGTTTCTTTAAATCATGCTGTTCTAAAAGTTGAGATGTGCTATCCTAAAACTGCTGCCAGGATCACACTGTTCTCAGATAAAACCAAAAATCTACCAGTGTCAATTCATCACAATGCTTACCTCTCCAAACACTCTCTTTTTCTCTTTTCTTCTCTACTTCCTTCTGACATTCTGTTTTTACTTTCCTTCTTTTATGTTTTTCTTTCTCTCCTTCCTTCTTTCCTTATCTCTCTCTTCCTCTTTCTCCCCCTCTCCTTCACCTTTTCATATTCAAGATGCAAGAAGAAAGAGCAAAGTAATGGCAATATTTTAAAATCAGAGATCCAAGAGAAATTTGGTGATCCTAATATATCAAGGAAATTCTCTTCCTAGCTGCATTTTTTACTAGAGAAATAATTTTAAGCTGTGCTTCAGAAACTTGGCACCCTACCATCAGCTTTAAAGAAAAATAATCAATTTCTTAATATGTAGAAAACAAATTTTATATGAAAGATTTAAATACCTATAAAACATTTTGTTTATTGGGGACAGTTTTATTTAGTAATAGTAATCAAATATAAGAGTAATCTTAAACATTTGATCGTCAAATTAGTAATTACAATTGCATTATGAAATCTCGGAGAGGTATATTCTTTAATACGTACTAGTGGCATTGTGAGTTGACTGGAAAAAATTCAAATACATACCTGCAAAATACCTGTATTTTTTTAAAAAAATAAAGTTGCGTATGTTCTCACTCTCTGAAGTTACTCTCAGTATTTTATTTGTTTGTTTGTTTTGTTAATCCTCATCAGAGTGTTGTGTGTTTTTTTCATTGCTTTTCAGAGAGAGTGGAAGGGAGGAAGGGAGAGGGAGAGAGAAACATGGATGGGAGAGACACATTGACTGGTTGCCTCCCACACACATGTGGGCAGAAGTACGGGGAGCAACCTTGAGTGGGACTCAAACCCCTGACCCGTCTGTGCAGGGGCCAGTACTCTAACCATTGAACAATACTATCAGGGCTACTCTCAGTACTTTTAAATACCACGACAATTTCTTAAATTTTTTAAATTTTAAAGTTCACTCTGCAAGCAAAATAGATAACTCTACATGGTCACAGCTATCAAAATTTACACTTATATACTCAAAATACCTGTTTTGAAAAGACAATTGCCTGTTTTCAGTCACAACTTAGGTGTAAATCTCTAAAATTTTAGCTGACAGGTTTTACTATGTAATAAAAACATGTCAAATTCAAACTGACAAGTGGATTTCATTTTTGGAGGGTTTTTCATCACACCTTTTTGCATTATAATACAAGTACTACTTAGACATATGATTTTCTGCAAAACTTAACCAAAACGTAAAACATAATGCATGTCTCACCATCTTAACACTTATATGGAAGGCTCTGGGGAGAGAGGGAAATATTGCTAAATTCAGACAAGAGTACTGAAGAGGCTGTCAGTTTTCATTTATTCTCTTTCTCTAGGTGCTCACACGTCTGCCTTCTAAACCTCGGATGAGGACAGTTATCCGACCTCTTGTTGCATCTCTGAAATTCTCCAATTACTCAAGTTGTGGATTTAGAACACACATTGTCCAGCCACATTTATTCTGAACAGGTCATCTGGACACGGAGATGCCAGTCAGTGAGCTGATCCAATGGATCTGCAGCTTGTCTTTCCACGGAGGCCTGAAGAAAGGTGAAATGTAGCCATGCCATTAAGTATGCACACGGACTGTTTGTGTAATCAAACTGGAAATTATAGGATAATGTATTCCGTTAATTTCTTTTAAGTCACAATTGATATTGGAAATAAATACTGATATGCAAGGTATATAAATAATACTGATATGCAAGGTATATAAATAATAAAGTGCTTTATTGTGAGCAGTGGCTCCAGTTCAGTGAATGGTGAGAGATTAAAATACAGTTCACTGAAATTGTGTGTGTGTGTGTGTATGTGTGTATAAAATTACCCCAGTCATTAGTGTGGGCATTAAACAGTAAGAATCGGTACCCTAGTCTAACTACAGCAAAACTTCTTAATTTTGTGCCATATACTTAGATACAAAGAAAAAGGCATGAGGCTATTTTTATAAACAAAATTCCAATTACTTAACTTGTTAACCTACCAATATCTATTTACAATCTTAATCGCCTCAACATTAAATAGAAAATTATATTTATTTATTATCAAATGTTGTAGAACAGAAGAAAAAGCGTCCCTGTTATTAAAAGTGGACCACTAGTGCCCCCTTCTGATATGAAAATGAAGGACAACTCTCGGGACTTGAAAAGGCACTCCACACTAATCCCCTAAACAGCTGTTTCAAGTCAGATTGACGCCAATTCTTCTCTGATTTAATAATATGTCCCTCGTTTTTCTCCTAAAATGTTGAATATTCTGACGTTTTACTATTGTGAGTTATCTTCCTGGGAAACATTACAAAGACAGCTAATTCTTAAGTATATAACCAACTACCTTATTCAAATTGAGCTTTAAAATAAGTTTAGGGAGGGGGAAAGCCATATTTTTAAAACTGTGACGCTTTATCATCATTGGGTTTACATCTGATTGGGTGAAAGCTAATAAACCTGACTCTATACCTGCCTTAATCACGTTGAATGTCATGTTGCCTCACTTTTCAACTACTCTGAGCTGATACTCACAGACATACTCATTCATTACACTACTTTCTGACATAACATAAAGGGCAAAAAGGCAGCATGATGGATTAAAAAGATATTATGGTATAATATTAATTACAGTATCAGCACCTTTTCTAGCTTAGACTGCATATAAAATGTCTATTTTCATTTTTATATTCAAAATATACTTTGAAGAATCGAGTTAATACATAGACATAGTAAATGAGAATTTTGAACAGATTTTCTAATGTCAGGGTGGCATACACATATACCCAAAGTGAACATACTAACAAATTTGAAATCTCTGTTTAGTTTTGTACAGTTATTTTAAGAAAGTGAGATTGGGAGATATTATCCAAATCATAATGTGACCAGATATAATAAACCAAAAGTATTTAATTTTAAAATTTTTCTCCATGAAACTAAAACTTTGATAGTATCACCTGTTCCCCAAATAATTTCATAAAAGTGTAACAAAACAACCATTTTTAGAAGTCAAATATTAAAATAAATGGTACTATATTCTTAAATTAGAATAGGTTTTCTAGTTTAGGCATATTATAGTAAACCTATGAAATTGACTACCAGTCAACAGTAACTTGTACTAACATTTAAATATGCCAAAATAAGAATATTTAATATTTAGAATATATTTCATAAAAAGTGGAATTTATTCTTAAGATCCACCTTAAGGAAAAGTTCAGCCTTAACCAGGAATGTCATGCTGAACTCTCAAATAAGCTTGTTAAATGTTCCTGTTGTCTCATTCAATTCATATTTTACTCATTAAGTACCCTTATTCTGTGGAATTATTATCCATATTTCATCACAGAGTAATTTTGCTTTCTGAAAAACATACTGACTGTATTTTTCTCAGTCTTTCCTGCCGCCTACTTCAGGGCTGTGTCTCCTTTCCACTGACAGTTTAACTTTCACCCATTGAAAATGACAGCTGGTTCCGTTTGGGGTTGCAGAAGAACCAAGTGCACCGTATCAGGAATAACTGAATTTAATGCCACGTGTCCGATGCTACATCTCAAATTGGAAAGTCCGGCTCTGAAAGCATGGAAGACCCAGGAAAAGGCAGCACCAGGGAGGATGATTTCTGAATGGAGCATCAGAAAGGTTAGGACTGCTGACTTTGCTAGTGACTGTCCTTTCCCGGGAATCTTACAGAACCGCGGCAGCTATAACATTCTGCGGTGCGATCCAGATGTTTCCACGCCACTTTCTCTCTTCAGGTTCTCAAAAGTATACAAAGAAACCCCTCTGTATTCAGAATAATAAATCAAATGAGAAAGCAATTTAAATTAAAATCCTATTTTTAAGGAGCAGTAGTGATTGCATCATATCACAGTAAAACTAAAATATATCTGATTTCTAGTTTTAACTCTTTCACTGCATTTAATTACACCCTTCATTTTATTATCAACAGCCACATGCGGGGCACCTTTGAATACATTCTCTCTGACACTCGGAGGCCAATTCTCTCTGAATGCAAACTACTCACAGTACAGCTGCAGAGTGCTGCTGGCGTGCAGATACTGTAGGCATTGCTACATTGAATTGCATTAATAAGTACCTACCTCAAAAAAGAGGTGGGCATTAAGGTTTCAAGGAATATTGTACATTATAAATATCTGAGTTGCTTATTGTAAATAAGAAGGGGAAAGATCCCTAATATTTTAATCATAAATGAAAGAGCAATGTGCACAACTAAAATATTGCTATTATAATAAAAATGACTCCCAGAGAGAGAGCAGATGTGATCTATGCAGATGGAGGAAATCATCTGTATAAAGACTGAAAAATTCAGTCCTAAATTTTAATTTTTAATCCATATGTTCTAGTTACCCAAAGGTTTAAGATATTTGGGGAAATAACTAGTCTTTCCCAATTATGTGAATATTTATAACATTGTATACATTGTAGTTCTCTTTAGTTCTAGACCTATTCTCCAAACTATATTCTAATTTGCTATATTTGTGTAGTAATTATGAGAATCATAAAGTGATGTTCAAACAAAAAAAATTTAAAGGGGAAAAAGTGCTTCAAGAACTAGCAAATACAGTTGATATACCTGCTAATGATGAATTCCACCTATAAATAAAGATTCTTTCAACAGTAGATCGTGGGAGTTTATAATAACTATAGGTATGATCAAGGCTTATTTCAATGCTTTGAAATGTCAAATAAGTAATTTTATTCTCTCTTATTTTTAAACTATTTGCAGAGACAACACAAAATTATATAATGTTACATTTATTTTAACCTACACTTCTTCCTTCATAAGGTTACTTGTCTAAACATTTCACTAACATTGTGCAATTTTAAAACTGAGAAAAAGAACAAAGTTACAAGTGTGACAATTTATCAGGAATAAATTAAGTGACAGCTGTAACTAGAATCAGAATTAGATTATTTTAATAGTTCCAGGAAGAGTATAATTTACAAAAGTATAGTTGAATGATGTTAGGAAGACAGCAAGAGAAATT
The DNA here is from genome assembly GCA_004026665.1 of Murina feae. NCBI lineage: Eukaryota > Metazoa > Chordata > Mammalia > Chiroptera > Vespertilionidae > Murina > Murina feae. Next base: position 27,024 of record PVJC01008403.1, read on the forward strand.
ATTTGCTTAGTATAAAATGATTTCTTTAAATTAAACGTTGATGTTTCTCCATTAGAATTTTTTAAGCATAGAGCTGTGTCTCTTGATTCAACAATTCAATTTTTCAATTGGTTCAGTGACATGAGGGAAAAGGAGGATTTCTCAAAGGTTTTGCTAAACTCATGGAATCTCTCTGCAAATTTACAATTTTTTAAAACTACCTTTTGATAGATTGTCCTTTCTCTCATAATTGGCTCAGTTAAATTGGCTACATCTCATGGTTCTTATAATTATATGCCTAAGAATTTATTTAAGAAAAGCTTCATTGTGTCCTATGTACCAATTTATCAAATCCCTAAGACCTGGAAATCTTACCTTCCTCCAAAAAATAAAAGTCTGACTACTCCTCCAAGAAATCTTGACCATTCCAGAAGAATTGATCCAACAGTCAATACTTACTCTACAACCAGAAATAAAAAATTTACTTAACATTAATGTAAATATGTATGTGTGTGTGTGTGTGTGTGATCCATGCTTTCTGTGCAATATCTTTCATTATTTCTATCAGTCAAATCTTTTGTAATTCTATCCATTTGAATACTATTTCAGAGGCAGAATAGCATTGAGCAGACTGTCAAACTACAGCTGGAAGGCTCGGGAGGGTTGGGGGGGAGTTAAGAGATCAACTGAAGGACTTGTATGCATGCATATGAGCATAATCAATGGACACAAGACACTGGGGGGTATGGGAGGAGGGGGGAAGGTCAAGGGGGAAAAATGGAGACTTATTTAACACTCTTTGTAATACTTTAAGCAATAAAACAAAATTTAAAAAAATAAAATTTTAAAAAATGCAAAAAAAAGAAAATAGTTTCCAGAGGAACCATTTATCCTCTGCACAATGATGTATGTATTTAGACAGTTATTAGCTGATGATTAAAAAAACATTATTTCCAAAAATATCCCTGAAAGAAGGAAAATGTCAATTTAGGGACTAGACTGAATTTTAATAATGTTTGGTTTCATATTTAATAATGTTTGGTTTCTGTTATATTTTCATATTTTGTGATTTAAAAATGTCTTTTACATTTCTTCTTTGGAAAGAATAATTTGATAACTACCTATTATTTTGTTTAACTTTTACAAGTCTACATATTGCAAGGCTGAATATATTTTGTAAGCTTGTCAATGTTTCAATACTCATTATAGGCAGGATCATAACTGTATAAGGACTATAAAGAAAGAAATTACATGACAGCCTTACCCTCACAGAGATTACATTCCCTTTAAAGCAAAGCAACTTTATTATAGAGCATATGTCTAGAGGTTATAGAAATTCTTATAGTCTCTTTTAAATTAAAACTATGTCTTCAGTATTACATTTACTAAGATGAAGCAAAAACATTATTTTATCCATTAACTTATAAAATGTATTTCTTCAATACACACCTAGATGAAAGCAAATGAGTTATAAATACATAGATCAAGCAATAGGAAGACAGGTAAATGAGTACATGATAGAAATTCAAACAAACAAAGATTTAATCTGTGTTACCTAATCACTTTTATTTAAATGGAAAAATATTTTTAGTGTATTGATATTCATATTTATGATATACTTAATTCATCTTCAGTTTTCTTCATGTTTTTTTGTTATTGTTGGTGTTTGTTTTTTGGTTTGCAAAGAGAGAGAGAAGGAATTCTCTAGTCTCTGGACAAAAACATTAGGGATTTGACACCAAACAACCAAATATTTTCTAATCTTAAACTTATAATTGAATAGTCAGGACCTGTCAAAGTAGTCTACTCGCAGAATTCAATAAAATGACCATGCGTTAATTCAACAACGACCATGTAAAAACATAAGTAAATAATAAAACTGAAGATCAAGCCACTGAGTAGGGCACAATCAGAAATCGAAAAAATAAAACAGTTACTTGAAAGCTTCTATTAGTATAAATTTGTATGTGACCATTTAAGCTATGGTACTATAAATGCAAGCATTCTGTGCAAAAAAAAAAAAAAAAAAAAAAAAAAAAAAAAAAAAAAAAAAAAAAAAAGCAGTTATCAAGAGAAATTAACATTTCTGTAAAAACAATCATCAGTTTCACCTGAAATAAAAGTTCTTAATTTTATCTAAGTGTAAGCCGTGCCTTTCTAAATGGATCCTGAATAAACTCAGACAAAACATCACGAAACAATTAGCCACATTCATTAGGAACATCCATTCCGACCACGTCAAGGCTTGGAAAAGTATGACAGCTTTTCGACAGCAGCGCATCTTCTTGAAATGACTTGTTTTCTTGCATTTTCACTGTTGGAACTTGTACAGATGAATGCCTGTAGTTGATCATTGCTAGCATTTGCATGAATGTGCATGTGCTTGTGAGTGGCCACTATGTGTGAAGTCTAAAGGGAGTGCTCCATGTTAATGAGAAACCAAGGAATTCCTCTAGCAGCATCTGGCATAAGTGTGAATCACATAATTTAAAGCTGTCTTACATGCCTGGTTTCAAATTTTAGGTCTTCTTTCTTTAAAAGCACTTTAATCACTATAATACTAAAAGGAGAAAAGTGTTTCCCCTTGTGTTTCAAATAGCAGTTATGGGTTGGGAATAGCACTACCCCATGCTTACTGATGGCACAGAGCAAACACCGCAAGCTCATAGTTGCGCTTTCAGGAAAACTTGACAAGTCAGACATCCTCCAGTCAGGGGCACCCCAATCTGACAGTGAGCCCCCAGTGAGCACAGGTCTGCGATCTACGGGCAAAAATGACCAGACAACCTAATTTGCTCTAACATTGAACGCTTTGAAGAGGAAAGTCCACCTTGCCTCATCAGACTCAGAGCCTTTTGTATTTTACATCATTCTTTGTAAAAATTATAATGTAGATGCTCCAGAAAAACTTTGAGAATGGGTTGGCAGAAAGTTTCATGACAACACCAAGAATAATGCAAAATGAAAATAGCTTTTGTTTGAATTAAATAGAAATAGTTGACAGTATATTTTAATGATGCCAGCAAATTAAACCACATCAAGCCTTTATTCTGATAATTCCATGATTTTTAAATCAGACTTGTATATAAGTGAACAACGCCACAACACTGAAGACACATTTTCAGAGAAAATCAAGTTTGCAATTTACTTTAAAAGTAAATGACTTAAACGTTCTTCTTGTTCCCCAAATCGTAAGAGACTTATCTTCCGTTGTTTTTTTTTTTTTAATTCACCTATTTTTGGTTAAGATATTACAGAAATGCCAAGCTATAGATTAAAAATAGCAATAAGCTATATATCTCAAATTTCTCAGATGCATTCCATGTCAAATTGATATGCAAACCAGAAGACATATGACATGCCTAGGAAATAAGAGCGTTCCGTTAAAGGAGCACGTTATTTTACCAGAATCATAGTGTGGCATGCAGATCTGAAGAACTTTGGAAATAGATGCTTAATCTCAGATAGCAAAAACATACAAATTGACAGCAATATGATTTATATGAGTAACTTAAGTAAGCTGATATTTTTATAGAGACTACAATGAATTTACAACATGATTTTTTCTAATTAAATTTTCAAAAAGTTTTAAATGAGGATTAAAATGATCACAATTATATTAAAATGTTTGAGACTGAAATTTTTATGACTCACGATTCTTTAAGAATTTTACTACTTGAACATTCCATCTGCAAGTATTACTTGCTTTACTTTCAAACAAGCCTTAGTGTAGCAAGAATGGTTTCTGAAAATGAAACTTCTTTGTGTTTATTTTTTTAAAGGTAAGAAAAGAAACATAAATTTTCTTCCTAACAGGGACTCCCCTTGAAAATAATAATTAGCTGCTGAATGGCAATACTGTCTCAGCTGTCAACACCCGTAAAATAAGAAGGGTCTCTGGTTTGATCATCTTAACATGATATGCAAAGTCCTCATCAGGAACCCAGAACCAGCACTAACATAGATAGAGCACTAACATAGCACCAAGTCACTTTATTTTCCAGGAACCTTTAGTCAGTTCATAAAAACTTAGAAAAATTAGCAATTTTCTGAAAACCTGTAATTAGCACTCAAAAATAAGTAATGCTGAGTTACTTTTAGGGTTTTTATTGAAATGTTTCATTTTACCCCCAAATAGACCTACCAGATCATTTTCTTGCTAAGTAAAGCTATCCTGCATTTGTATCAGAAACATGAGAGTAATGCCCAAATAAATGGAATTTACTATGGGTCCATTAAAGCAACAAATGGAAAAGGTCAAATATTACAACTGATAAAACTAAGCAAGTGTAGACACTCTGACTAGATGAAGGCCAGTTCATCTGTTCAATTAGGTCTTGCTCTTGCATTGTAAGCTGGAACTCAAAACACTGAAGCTAAGGGCTGATTTATGATCCCTCTTTAAAAGAAATAACACATTGTCTAGAATAATTCTCTAAAATTAAGACTAGTCTCCTTATTCAACAGAAAAAGTATCAGAATAAGTATGTTCAAATTTAGTCAACTTCAAACTCTAGCAGCCCAAAGTAACTATAACTCCCATCCCCTTTTGACCCTGGCTTCACCTTCCCCAATAGATTTTTGTTTTGTTTGTATTCATTTTGGTTTTGTTTCATAAAAGTAATCAAACTAAGCAGATATGAAACAAAGAAAAAATGTTCTCCAGGGAATAATTTTGAAGAGATCAATAATATAAATTAATCAAAGATGTGTAGTGCTTTCAGTTCAAAATAATATATATTGAATTAAAATTTTTAAATATTGAGTATTTATTTGACCCTATCTCTGCTGATTATATTTCTTTTTAAATATGTGCAGTTGCAATTAATATGTGAAATTATAATGTAAAATTACATGCAGAAGATATAAGATTACCCATTTTTTTAAAGGTTTACGGGATATATTTAAAACATTATTATGCCTTAAGAGTGGCTACAATTTAAGATACCCAAGCTGCAGCAAGGAAATTAATTTTTTCCTCTCAAAGGAAAGTACACATAAGCTAAACTATTATTCTACAATTATCATAAAGGCAAATACTTCTTAGTTTTAAGACAAGTGTCTTACTTTATTAGAAGTGTTGGAAGCTAAAGGGAAAAAAATCCTCTAGGATAATATGTATGATTCTTGCTGTTTTAAACAGTAAATTTAAAAATTACTTTAAGAATTGAATTCAGTCTTTCTTGCAATAACCGTAATACAAATCATGCCATTATTCCTAAAATAATTATCTCTATTTTATTTTGGTAATTTTTTTCTTAAAAGCAGTTTCATAATATATTCATTTATAATATTCTCATAAGGTCTTGTGATTTTGAAATGTGGCATATTATTCAGCTTTGGGTCTTTGATGTGTGTTTTCCACTCAATCCATGCTCCAACAATTCTGTCATACAGAGAACTGAAAATTAAGTTATTCTCACCAGTAATACTCCCCCACAAAGAATCTATCAAACCATAGATATAAACCTCAGAACAATTCCTGCCAGATTTCTCAT
>PVJC01008403.1:35000-48651 GCA_004026665.1 Murina feae
CTATATTAATCAACATAATATTTTAGTTGCAATGATGACTCACTCTACTGAGGTTTCCAGACTTACTACAGCTATGATGATATAGTCATAAGGTATTGACAAAAATAGATTCATAAATCTATAAAACACAACAAAGAATCCAGAAAGAAACCTATATGAATACAGTCGCCTAATCTTTGACTAAGAAACAAATGTAACCAGTGGAGGAATGATAATCTGGTCAACAAATGGTGCTAAAATTTTCAAATACAACAAATAAACAAATAAATAGGAACAAACAGACACAGATTTTGTACCTTTCACAAAAATTAATTCAAAATAGCTACAGAGCTAAAATTAAAATGCAAATTATAAAATGCTTGCAATATAGGAGAAAATACATGTAACTATATTTCATAATGAGTTTTTAGATATAACAGAAAAACATAATCCATGAAAGAAAAAATTGATGTTTGTATTAAAATTAAAAACTTCTGGTCTTCAAAAAAAATTAAGAGAATGAAAAGATAATGACAACAACTACAACAAAAAAACTAGGAGAGCATAAGTTTTAAAATATACTTTTGTTGATTTCAGAAAGAAAGAAGGGGAGAGAGATAGAAACATCAATGATGAGAGAGAATCACTGATTGGCTGCCTTCTGCATGCCCCACACTGGGGTTCAAGCCCACAACCTGGGCATTTGCCCTGACCAGAAATCAAACCATGATTCTAATTCATAGGTTGATGCTCAACCACTGAGCCACACCAGTCAGCCTAGGATAGAATATTTTCAAAATATATATCTGATAAAAGTATTTGAAATCAAAATATAAAAAGATCACTTAAAACAACAAGGAAACTAATAACCCTATTAAAAAGTGGGCACAAGGTTGAAACAGACATATATCTTACCAAAGAAGAAATACAGATGACAAATAACCAGGACCTCTTGGTTCATGGGTTGATACTCAGCCACTGTGCAACACTGAGCAGGCAAATAAACATATTAAAAGATGCTCAACATAATTTGTCATTAGGACATTACAATTAAAATAATGAGATGCCATTGCACACTTATTAGAATGCCTGGAATTAAAATAAATATGACAATACTAATGGCTGGTGAGGTACAACAGTCACTCTAATTCATTGCTGGTAAGAATGCATAATGGCAAAGCCACTTTGGAATACAGTTTAGCAGTTTCTTACAAAGCTAAAAATAGCCTTACCATACAATCACGATCTTAAGTGTTTACCCAAATAATTTTAAAATATATGTCCACACAAAAATATGCACACAAATGTTGATGGCAGCTTTTCTTATTATTGACTAGAGGCCTGGTGCACGAAATGCATGCATGGGTGCGGTCCCTAGGCCTGGCTGGTGATCAAGCTCGAGAGTTTGGCATGGATGGGCAGGTCTCAGCTGACCTCTGGGCCCTGGGCAGCACCTGGGCCCCCTGGACCCCAGCGTGCCCCCTCTGTCTGATTCAGGACACCCGAGTACCCACACGGAGTTGCGTTAAATGCAGCCAGACTCCATAGGTCCAGGCGCAGTGTGGGCCTCTAGGCCACCCAGTGGCGCCACCCGGAAGCCAGGCTGGCAGCGAGCTCTCTCCCACCGACCTCACAGACCAGCTCTTGCACCAACCCACAGGGAGCCCTACTGGCCCCTGTGATCCTGGCAGCTGGGCCCAACTCACCTGGAAGAGGCCACATGGGTGCAGGGTACAAGGATACAAGTGCACGGCACCTGAGCATGGGGCTTCCTTAGTGCATGAGCCCTGGCATCCCCAGGGAGTGTAACAGTGGGAGTAAGAGCAAGCTCCGTGGACACCCAACATTCTCACTGCACCTCAGTCCCCATCACCCCTGCCCCCAGGTAGCTAGCAAGAGGTCACAGCCCCCAGCCCCTAGCAACATGGGAAATTTGTCACCACCATCCACCCCCAGTTCCTTGTCCCAGCCCAGGACCTGACCCCCAATTGGGTGATCAGGGTCTGCTGGCCACTGGTCACTATCTACGGGTCAATCAAATAGTACCAGGCCCTCCACCCAGCTCCCTCAGCACCTGGAGCTGGGAGGGGGCCCTGCCCCCAACTGCTGCCACGGTTGCTGTCTGTAGCATGATCAATGGGATGATGGGCCATCGCCTGCACTCGCCTGGCCTAGCACTGCCCCTCACCTACTCCACCATCTCACCTTGGTCCTGTCGGGGCCCATCAGGGCCAATAGTGTCTCAATTGCCGTCTGCTGCCAGTGCCAGTCGCCAATGCCTGCCATGTTCCACACCACCCACTGGTGGTCAGCAGATCATAGGGAGTGGGGGAACTCTGGTTGAGGGGGAAATTTACATATTAGGCTTTTATTATATAGTATTCCAGAGAGGGAGGAAGGGCTAGAGAGGGAGAGGGGAGAGAGGGAGGGAGGGAGGGAGGGAGGGAGAGAGAGAAATATTGATGTGAGAAAACCACATTTATTGTTGCCTCCCATATAAGCCCTAACTAAAGATAAAACCCACAACCTAAGTATGTACCCTGATCAGGAATTGAACCCACACTCTTCCAGTGCATGGGACAATGCTCCAACCTTAAAATTTGGTTCATGTATACAGTGGAATATATAGTGATAAAAAGAAATGAACTATCAAGGGACAAAAACAATGGATCTTAGGTGGATCTTAAACACATATTGCTAGCCCTGGCCAGTGTTGCTCAATTGGTTGAGTTGTTTAATACACCTAGAGGTCATCGGTTCCATTCCAGGTCAGGGACATGCCTAGGTAGTGGCTCAATCCCCAGTAAGGGGTATGCAGGAGGCAGCTGATAAATGTTTCTCTCTCTCTCCCTCTCCCTTCCTCTCTCTTTCTCTCTCTCTAAAAAAAAATCAATAAAACATTTTTTAAATAAGTTTTATTCATTTGTTTTAATCCTCACCTGAGGATATTTTTCCACTGATTTTTATAGAGAATGGAAGACAGAAAGAAAGATAGAGAAATATATAGATCTGAGAGAAACACACCGATTGGTTGCCTTCTGCATGCATCCCGACCAGGGCCTGGGCCAGGGAGGAGCATGCCCTTAACTGAGGTGCATGCCCTTAACCAGTCTGAACCCAGAACCCTTTGGTCTGCAGGTTGATGTTCTATCCACTGAGCCAAACTGGCTAGGACAATAGAACATATTTTTTAAAAAAACATTGCTAAATGAAAGAAGCCAACATGATTCCAATTATATGAAATTCTGGAATAGCAAAATTGTAATCAGTAAAAAGATAATTAAGGCAGAAGGGATATAAGTATAAGTAAATCACAAGGGATATTTTAGAAGAGTGACTCTTATATGATAATATAATGGTAGACACTATACAGGCATGACACTATACAGGGTGAGGGCAAAAGTAGGTTTACAGTTGTACATATGGAAAATAATACCATAAATAAAAATAATACAAGCAAAGGATTACTAACTTCTCTTTCCTGGGATCATTCCAAGTAAACTACCTGCAGAAACCAAGATGGCGGCATAGGTAAACACCTGAAATTGCTGCCTCGCAAACCACTTCAAAACTACAATGAAGACAAAAGGCAGACACCACCCAGAACCACAGGAAGGCTGGCTAAGTGGAAATCTTACAACTAGAAGGGAAGAGAAAAGCACACTGAGACTCAGAGGAGGTGCGGAAATAAAGTGCAGAGGTACAGAGACGCAGACGGAAAGGGCTGGCAACTGAGGATACAGTTGTCTTTTTCAATCCAGAGGGAGTCACAAGCTCTTGGCGGCTCTGAACTCCAGTTCCGGGTGAGTTTCTGGGGATCCAGATTCATAGGGGAGAAGCTGGACTATCTGGCATCAGGAGGAACTCTAGAGTGGCTTTCTCTCTGTGGTGCTGGCAGCAATTACCGAGGGACACTGAGACCCGGGCCTCTTAGGGCAGGGTTGAAGATCAGCCATAGCTGTTTGCTCTGCCCTGTTGATTCCCTGAGACCCCACACCACCCAAGCTGCAGGCAGAGGCTTTTGTATGTAAAAGGCTGAGTAGCCTTAGGCAGAGCCTAAATTAGCACCTCCTTAGAGATCCAAAAGCCAGTGTACCCAGCTGTCAGAGTGGGATCATTCAGATTACAACTCCCCAGATCCATAAGGGACTCACTCAGGGGGCAGACTCAGTGAGCATCAAAGTCCCACTGAAGCAAGTCTTGCCCCATAAGGGTGTCTCCAGCACAGATGATCTCCCACCATAGACACAACTGATTCTCACAGCCAATTGGCCTGGAGGTCAATTCCTCCCAGTGATACCAACAACAATCAAAGCTTAGCTATAACAAGACTGTGCACAAAGCCCATAAAGGAGTGCACCAAGTGTGTTTACCTCAGGTAACTGGGGAGGCTGAGCCACTCGGCCCTATAGAACACCTAGCACAGAAAGCCACTCTGTCAATGCAGGGAAGCAGCCAAAATGTGGAGACAAAGACACAGGTCCCAAATGACAGAAATGGAGGACAGAAAATAACTGGATATAGAGTTCAAAATCATGGTTATAAGGTTTTCTAGAAACTACTGATAAATTTAGTGATACCCTCGAGGATATGAAAAATGATTAGCTAGAAATTAAGCATAAACTGACTGAAATAAAGAATATTATACAGAGATCCAACAGCAGACTAGAGGATCACAAGAATCAAGTCAAAGATTTGAAATGCAAAGAAGCAAAAAACACCCAACCAGAAAAGCAAAAAGAAAAAAGAATCCAAAAATATGAAGACAGTGTAAGGAGCATCTGGGACAACTTCAAGCGTACCAACATCAGAAGTATAGGGGTGCCAGAAGAAGAGAGAGAGCAAGATACTGAAAACCTATTTGAAGAAATAATGACAGAAAACTTCTCCTACCTGGTGAAAGAAATAGACTTCCAAGTCCAGGAAGCACAGAGAATCCCAAACAAAAGGAATCCAAGGAGGACCACACCAAGAAACATCATAATTAAAATGCCAAGAGCAAAAGACAAGGAGAGAACCTTAAAAGCAGCAAGAGAAAAGCAATTAGTTACCTACAAGTGAGTACCCATACGACTGTCAGCTGATTTCTCAACAGAAACTATACAGGCCAGAAGGGAGTGGCAAGAAATATTCAAAGTGATGAATAGTAAGAACCTACGGCCAAGATTTCTTTACCCAGCAAAGCTATCATTCAGAATTGAAGGTCGGATAAAAGAGCTTCACAGACAAAAAAATGCTAAAGGAGTTCATCATCACCCAACCAATATTATATGAAATGCTGAAAGGTATCCTTTGAGAAGAGGAAAAAGAAGAAAAAGGAAAGATAAAAATTATGAACAATAAATACATACCTATCGACAAGTGAACCTAAAAAATCAAGTGAATAAAAAATACGAACAGAATAAATTGGTGAATAGAATAGAATCAGGGGCATAGAAAGGGAGGGGACTGATAATTCTCAGGGGGAAAGGGGTGTTGGGGATGTGGGAAGAGACTGGACAAAAATCGTACACCTATGGATGAGGACATTGAGGGGGGGCATAAGGTCAGAGAGTGGGGTGGGAACTGGGAGGAGGGGAGCTATGGGGGAAAAAAGAGGAACAACTGTAATACCATAATCTGAACAATAAAGATTTTTTTTAAAAATACAAGAATAAACTGTGTTTCACATACGTTTGTAAATTTACTTTTGTCCATCCCTGCATATTTATCAAAACTCATAGACAGTATAACACAAAGAATAAATATTAATATATACAAGTTTTTTTAAATAATTTAAGTGATCAGGGGATGGATGCAGATTAAACTAAAAGATCTAACTGTACTGTAAATGTATGTAACCTCATTTTTGAAATGAATAGTATCTATATGCCCTAGTCGGTTTGGATCAGTGGATGAAGTGTAGGCCTGCGGACTAAAGGGTCCTGGGTTTGAGTCCAGTCAAGGACACATACCTCAGTTGCAGGCTTCTCCCCAGGGGGCACATGCAGGAGGCAACCAATTGATGTGTTTCTCTCACATCGATATTTCTCTCTGTCTTTCCCTCTAAAAATTAGTGGAAAGATATCTTTGGGTGAGGATTAAAAATAAATAAATAATAATAATGTATAAATATTAGATCATTAATTATAACAACTGCATCATTCTAAAGTAAGAACTTAATAGGAAAACCTAGGTATCTGATGTATGGAATTCTCTGTACCATCTTCATAAATTCTCAAGAAATGTAAAACTGTTCTAAAATGAAAAGATTACTCAAAAAATGGTAGGCTTAGAATTAGGTAAAATTGCCTTATCTGGTTTTTCTCAGTGGATAGAGCTGTGGACTGAAGGGTCCCGGGTTCAATTCCAGTCAAAGGTACATGCCCCAGTTGCAGGCTGAATCCCCAGTAGGGGGTGTGCAGGAGGCAGCCAATCAATGATTCTCTCTTACCATTGATGTTGCTCTTTCTCTCTCTTTCTTTCTCTCTGAAATCAATAAAAATATTTTTAAATAATAAAAGGTTAATATGCAAATTGACCCTTACAGCAGAACCACTGGGAATGACTGGTCACTGAGACATATTGACCACCAGGGGGCAGACACTCGATGCAGGAGCTGTCCCCTGGTGGTCAGTGCGCTCCCACAGGAGTCACTGCTCAGTCACAAGCCAGGCTGATGGCTGCCAACACAGTGGTGGTGGTGGGAGCCTCTCACACCTTCTCAGCAGCACTAAGGATGTCCAACTGCAGCTTAGGCCTGCTCCCTGCTGGCAAGTGGTTATTCTCCGAGAGCTCCCGGGCTTCCAGAGGGATATCTGACTGCCAGCGTAGAGCCGATCCCCCAGGGAGCAGGCCTAAGCCAGCAGGTGGACATTCCCCGAGGGGTCCCAGACTGTGAGAGGGCACAGGCTGGGCTGAGGGACCTGCCCCTAGTGCACAAATTTTTGTGCACAGGGCCTCTAGTTTTTAAATAAATAGATAAAATGATGTCCTAAAATTTGTCAAGAAGCACATCCCCTTAAGAGTGTTCTGATTAATAATAGGAGCAAGCCCAGTCCAGCAAAAATTAGGTAAGGGTCCTGCCAGAGCACCCTGTTGTTTCAACTGGTTTCAAAGTGGTGGGTCTTTAATAAAAAGGAAAAGGAGATCAGAGCATAGAGTTCAACCCCCAAAAGCCAAAATGATCAAATGTAAGGCTACATGTAGGTAAGATCTTTAGCTGTGCTTCTTCAGAGGTAGAAACAAACTAAAATCCTACTAGGGTTTGTAGGGAACTGATTTACTAAACAGACTGATAGAGAACTGCTTATAACTGTACACTCTGAAAAGGAATCCCCAAGGCCTCCAGATCTGCACCATAGGACAGGGGAAAAACGGTTCACAACCACCAAGGCCAAGAACAGATGTGGCCACCATGACATCGGGCACGGAAGCGCCTCGCAGAGAGAAAGCAGGACCTGGAACTGCTAGAACAGCAAGTCCCACTGCTCCTTCCAATGAAACTCAGTCACGGCTACAGCCATTTATTGCCATGTATTTCCCTTCTCCCCTTTTCAAGTGGGCATTTCTACTGCAGTAATTGTGAACTAACCTCATTCTTAGATTCTTTTTTTTTATAAGTATCTTTGGCCTCCAGTTGTTACACGTAAATGAAAGCTAAATGTTCACCTCCTACAAATTTGCAGGAAAGATCAAATTATTCCATTCATGTGTTTTGTTATGTGCCTTATTATACAATCTTTTATATGAATGTAATAAAACTTCAGTTCCTGTGCCATTGGGAAGTTCCAGCCACACCATGCATAGAAGGACCCACTATCAACAAGTGAATAGCAGGATTCAGCTATACTTAGAGTTGCATTAAGTCAATGAGCCTCTCCATATGTCTAAACACAGAGCTACACAAAACTCCAGGCCTTGCGTGCCATTCCAAAGGAATTGGAAACAAACAGAAAGAAAAGGCTACTTAAGTCACTAGATTGTTAGATCTTATTCATGCAAGGGCAGAGGTGAGTGTATAATATTTCTAGATAGTTCACATATCTTAAACATAACTTATTCCACAAGTGAGTAATCATCTCTAAAGTCAATTATCTTAATTAATAATCCCTTTGTTGGTGGCGAGGTAAAGATAATTAAAGGGCTTATCATAGCTGCAGGGTGCGTTCCAGTGGATGGACTGCCAATTACAGTGCTTCAAATGTCAACCAATTCCTCACAGGGTACATATTAGAAGACATACACATATATAACACCATGCTTTAAATAAAGTATTTCCAATCAAGTTGTAAATCTGATTCCTCTCCACCACTGAGTATTGGGAATGTGGACACACAAGTTTTGGTTTTAGGCAGCTTAGTTGAGGGAAACCACATGTTGACCAATGAAGAGAATTGTTCATAACCTACAAAACGTGAACTTTAAGTTGGGTGCAATAATAAAATGAGATTGAAGTGCTGTCTTCTTTAGAGAAAATGAGAATGCCCTACTCTTCTGACATTATGCATTTGCTTTACAGGACAGTAACGCGTAGTCCAGATTCTGTCTCTCAATATCCTGAAGCCAAGAAGTGGAATGAAAAGAATGCTACTCTTCTCAAAAGACGTAACAAAATACTTCTAAATTCTCTAGGCATCAGTAAAAGAAAAATGGAGCCTAAAAAACATAGACACAGACACACACAGAAAATACAAAAATCATTAAAATTGGGCTGATAACAAAGCACAAACAATAATGTCTATGTAATAGTTACATAATGCCAAATAAACAACAAACTACCCATACTAAATTATACTTTTTAGGACAAATACTTGCAAAGAGAATATTGCTACCTTACCTCTTTCCTGGTCTTTACTCAGAAGATATCATCTCATTTAGGCTCTCTTTGGCCACCATATCTAAAACTGACCACCCTCCCCCCCAACATTCCCTCTACCGCTCTCACTTCCTATTTTCTTAGTACTCACTATTATGTGTCATACTATATATTTTACAATCTTGTTTAATACCATATAAATTCCTTGAGGGGGGACTTTTTGTTTATTTTGTTTAGTCATATACCCAATGCCAGATCAGTACCTAACAAATAATAGTAACTGCTCCATTGATTGATTAAAATAAACAACACTTGGCTGTTTCGTCTGGAAGGCTGTTTGCTGGTTTTTTTCTGAGAGAGCTGCATTTAATAACAGTCTTAGGAGACACTCATGATCTCCCCTACTCACATGGATCACTGGGCTTGGCTGCAAAGAATAATTCAGAAAGGATATTCAAGTAAAATCTGCAGACGCCTCGTGATTGTTTCTGGTCTTAGGTTTTTCATCGTTCATAACCTGATGGCCATTTATGACAGATACTGAGAGTCACAAGATGTCCCATGATCCAACTAGAATTGCCGAGGTGTCTCATTAACAAGGATCAAATCGCTGCCTCACAAAAGGAGAAAGGGAAGTACGCCAAGTCAGGATGATCTGAAATTACACCTGGATGCCTTTGGGCTTTGGGGCCTTTGGGCCTTCTTAAGGTCTCTTGAGCATTTTTAAATAGAAATAAATTTGGGTTTCACTAAATAAATAAATAAATAAATAAATAAATAAAATAAATAAGCAATGCTTTTCTCTTGGTGAAATAATACATAAACATTGTGATACGCTACTTATTTATATTAATGGTAAAGTATTTTAAATAAAGATTTTTTATTTTAAAAATGAATACCTAGAAAATTTATCTTAAGGGCAAATGGTGATAGACAAGAAGATAAACAAGGTCTAGGCAACTATGCTCAGGTATAAAAGTAGTGGTGTCCACTGTATAGTTATTACTTTTTCTTTCTTTAACCTGCAACATTATCACTCAAACTAAATTAGTTTGGTGCACCTTTTACTAGTATACTGGAAATTCATTTTTTAGTTTTTTATAAGAAAATCAAAATAAATTTCAAATTAATGTATTAGCCATCTACAATGCATTTTCTCCTAGTATAGATAGGAGCATATTATCAAAAAGTTGCTAATTATTATTCATTTGGCTTCTCTCTGTAATAAGATACAGATTTAAAGCTGAGAGTGAGTTTATTACAAAGACTAGTGATATAATAATGCCCATGAAGTGCTTTGGCATAGTTTTTGTATAGATTAATTCCTTAAAACATAATTTTATTGCTCTAGCCAGTTTGACTTGGTGGATAGAGCATCGGCCTGCGGACTGAAGGGTCCCAGGTTCGATTCTGGTCAAAGGAATATACCTTGGTTGCAGGCACATCCCCAGTAGGGGGTGTGCAGGAGGCAGCTGATTGATGTTTCTCTCTCATCGATGTTTCTAACTCTCTATCCCTCTCCCTTCCTCTGTGTAAAAAAATCAATAAAATTTCAAAAAACACATAATTTTATTTAGTCAATCAGCAGCTAAATAACAGATTCCCATATCAATGTATATCCTTTGCTAAACTGAAGAAATAAATTAATTATGAACTACTGGAGTTTTGTCAAAAGACTTCCGTATTAGTAATCTTCAATATACAAATGAGATTGTTTATGACATTTTGTTTCAAGATATCTATAATGAATCCAGATGTTTCATTAATAGCCAGTGATATATCCCCAAGGGAAGAAAAATGTTTGTTCTAAAGATACAGCTTTAGATGTATGCTGTCGAGATGGCAGCATAGGTAAATGAGGTACTCACCTTCTCACACAACCACATCAAAATTACAACTAAACTACAGGACAGTCATCATTCAGAACAACCTAAAATTTAGCTGAATAGAAGTCCTACAACTAGGGATTTAAAGAAGAAGTCACACATGAAAACAAAGTAAGAAGCAGCTACATCAAGACTGGTAGGAGACAGAGACACAGAAACCATAGGAGGGATATCTCAGCTCTGAAGGACCCCTTGAGGAGTGAGGGGTCCAACCCCCACGCTAAGTCAGCGAACCCACGGTTCCAGTGCCAGGAGGAGAGAGCCCATAACTTCCGGCTGTGGTGATTGTGGCTAAGTTGGAGGGCTGCTGAAGTTCCAGGACCTCCCCTTACAGGGCCCCAGCACAGACTTCTGGGACTCCCTCCCTCTGTGTTCCAGTGCTGGGGAAGCAGCTCAAATGGCACCAGAGGTACATGGGGCAGAACTGAAGTGTCTGGCATTAAGATGAGAGCTGGAGGGGCAGCTTTCTCCCAGAGAGAAGTGCTATAGAGGCCATTGTTCCTTTCCTGAGCCCATCCCTCTTAGTGCTGCCAGATGGGCACTGTATCTGAGTCTCCATCAACCTGGCTTATACCATGTGACCCACCAAGTTATACATTAACTAAAATGATGAATGATTTACAAGGAATCAACAACAGAGGAGATACAGCCAAGAATCAAAACTACCACATGGAATAACAGCAGAAAGATAATCTCCAAAATGTGAAGATTGTTCTCCATCAAATTTCTCATTTATACTTTTTCACTCTGCTCTTGGAAAGGTCTCTAATATTGTAATTTTATCCTAGAATATTTAATTCTTAACTAAATTATATATTTTTGTAGGTGGAAACCCAGGGAGCAATTATGACATACCATTTGGTAATGTAAGACAGGGCTCATTAAAGGAATTTTTATTTTGTTTGTTTTGTTTTTAACAATTTAATATACAGAGCCCTGCCTAGATTATTCTCCAAGTATTAAACCTTTAAATAGAAGTTCTGCTTTTATTTTCTAGCCCTTAATGAAATAACAAAATTAACTGATTAGAGATATACTTCTCAGTAGCTCCAAATCTTTTCTTTATATTCCCTCTTACAGATAGAAAGTGTTTCTTGTGCCAGTTACCACTTGTAAAAAGAAAGTCACAGGATCGTGTGATCAAGGGCTATTGATCATAATTCCAAAATCAATGTCTCATTGTTCATCCCACACACCAAAGAACACTGGTTAATTTGCAAGCAAGCAGACCAAACCTCCGGCCAAGCTGTGATCACCATCAAAACTGGTGTTTAGCATAAGCAATAATTAACCAAGTTTTCCATAGTACTGACGACCACTCACCTCACCTTGGACAAATGCAGTATAGTTAATGCCTTAAGGAATGCAACTTAACTAGTTTAAAAACTGTATGTATAGTTAATAATAAACTCCATTAGAGCTACATACATTTATAACTTGTTTTCTTTTTTTCTTGGTAGTAAGCTATTATTTTTACAATGAATGTCTTATAAAAATACTTCACTTGACTGAAACTTTTAGTTATGACTCTGGGATTCTTGATAAAACTAGTTGAGAATGACAGAAATTTTTTTAGAGAAAAGAAAGTCTCAATGCCATGCCTGCACATTTGAAATTGGTCTGATGTTCTCGGATTCCCTAGGTTGTTTGACACTTTAGACCCTTTCAAAGATGCAGGGAGAATACACAAACATTCAATTTCTGAGGATGAGATTTAAATATACTGACTAACCTACTCTTCTTTCCTCTCATGGAATCATAGCCTAGTGGAAGGAGTGGAAAACAATGATAATCAAGTGTGATATGGACTAAGATGTGGATTGTACATCTGCTATAGGGTCCCCTTCAGTGGATAAAACAGCTACGATGCAAACAAGATGAGAATGCCATTTGAGAGTGAGGTTGAGATTGTATTCCAACATATGGGCTGCCCAAACACATCTCCAAGGTTGTCTCTCACACAAAATCCTGAGACTTTTGTTCTTTATAAGATGTTCATAAGCATCAGCTATTTCTTTACATTGGATATCTCATGGTAAACTTCTTTGCCAGGAACTTTTTTATATTCTTTATTACTTATATTCATGACAATAATATATCCTAGAAATATCTTCTAGAATAGATACTATAAATTAGGAAGGACATTACCTCACTTATCTCAAAATAGATAATTTTATTGCCTAATTTAATAATATTTGGTAACCTGATTTAAGAATCATGACCATTCTTAAAATCATAAAAGGAACCTTTTAATAAAACCATAAAATAAATAAAATTAAACAATGTAAAATGGAGTAGATTGAACACTGAAGAAAAGGAAGAATAGTAGTTCTTTGCTATAGTCAGTCACCAGGTTCTTTTTCCAGAGAAGACATCAAAATGATGTCTTAAAGAACATCACAATGATGTTCTTAAAGTTCCCTTTTATTCTTCTCTAGGTATTAGATATAATTCCTTGCATTATGAAATATAAGTTTTTCTCTTAACAAGAACCACAGTTGATTATTACACAATGGACTAATCTGTTGTTGAAAAAAATCCTTTGGGTAAATGTATTAGACATACAGTTTTGATTCTTGCATGATCTTAAATCTATTTATTGAACTCACCTGGGAATAATGGTGAAGAGACACATCAGCCTCTCAATTAGATCATTTTTATACCCAATCAGACAGTATTTTTTACAACCTTAATAGGAAATTGAAAAAGAAAAATGCAGGTGGAGGAAACAAGATGGCGGCATAGGGTAGACACCGTATATGCAGCTGTGAACAACTATTTCAGAAAAAACACGAAAAGAACACACGGACACCACTCGCACCCACAGGACGGCTGGCTGAGTGAAAATCCTACAACTAGAGAAGAGTCTGAGACTCAGAGGAGTGGCGGAAGCAAAGTACAGAGGTACGGAGGCGCGCGCACGGGCTTGGGGAAGGGCTGGTACCGGAGGTCGCGGTTCTTTTCCAAAACGGAGAGAGCCACAAGCTCC
>PVJC01008404.1:0-48650 GCA_004026665.1 Murina feae
CGCGCCTCCGTACCTCTGTACTTTGCTTCCGCTGCTGCTCTGAGTCTCAGACTCTTCTCTGGTTGTAGGATTTTCACTCAGCCAGCCGTCCTGCTGGTGCGAGTGGTGTCCGTGTGTTCTTTTCGCGGTTTTTCTGAAATAGTTGTTCACAGCTGCATATGCGGTGTCTACCCTATGCCGCCATCTTGTTTCTCCCTGTTTCTAAATCTTAGCTATTGTAAATTGTGCTGCTATGAACATAGGGTGCATATATTCTTTCTGATTGGTGTTTCTGGTTTCTTGGGATGTAGTCCTAGAAATGAGATTACTTGGTCAAATGGGAGTTCCATTTTTAATTTTTTGAGGAAACTCCATACTGTCTTCTTTTACATCCAATGATTTCTAATTTGACTTGTATTCTAAATATTTTGCAAGTATTTAACACTCAAGGTTAAGATTAGGGTCAGAATATTGAGACTTGATTTCCAGAATTAATTTGAGGGATTGTCTATTTTCCTAATGATTTTCTATTTTTAATAAAATGTTTATAAGATTCAGCAGCAGTTGTTATATTGGTACTGTTGTAGGGTGATGATTCATGGTAAAATGAAAATGATTGATAAAATAATTTTTTTACCTTGCATTCATTACATAAAAATGTCACTTTCAGGCTAAATCTTTTTTGAAGAGAATTTTGACGTTCTTATCTTATTAGGTACTGAGTAGCTACAGTGACTCTTTAAAAATACATTTTAATAGATTTCAGAGAGGAAGGGAGAGAAAAAAAGAAACATTAATTATGACAGTGAATCACTTTATTGGAAGCCTCCTGCATGCCCCATACTAGGAATGGAGCCTGTAACCCAGGCATATGCGCTGATGGAATCTAACTGTGACCTAGCCTATAGGTCGACGCTCAACCACTGAGACTAGTGACTCTTGTTTTATAAGACATTTTCTCTTCCTGAGGTAAATATTTTATTAGGTTTAGCATATTGTGATTTATTTTTTATTTTTTTAGTGAGAAGGAGACCTGGAAAACAGAATCTGAAACAATGAAAGAGGAAAAGAAAAAACTTGATAGTCAAATTCAACAAGATGCTATAAAAGTAAAAGAATATAATGTAAGTAAAACACTTTTGAAGTCAATGTGCAATATTGTAGCCCAGTCTGAGTTGCTTAGTGGTTGAGTGTCTACCCATGAACCCGGAGGTCACAGTTCAGCTCCAGGTCAGTGCACATGTGGGCTCAATCCCCTGTAGGTGGTGTCCAGAAGGCAGCAGATCAATGATTCTCTCTCATGAAGGAATATATATGATATTGTGTAAACGAAGATAGCTAAAATTAACAAGTAATGTAAATGTGTCTTTGTGCAGAACTTGCTCAATACTCTTCAGATGGATTCAGATGAAATGAAAAGAACACTTTCAGATTATAGTAGAAAAATCACCGTCTTGCAAGTCAATGAAAAGTCACTCATAAGACAATATACTACTTTAATAGAAATGGAGCACCAACTTAGGAAAGAAAATGAGAAACAAAAGAATGAATTGATATCAATGGAAGCTGAAGTTGGTGAAAAAATTGGACGTTTACAACGATTTAAGGTATATCTGAATATTTATCTTTGAAAATTTTTAAACATGAAGGATAGTACAATGAACACCTAATATCTGGATTAATAGTTAACATTTATTACCACTGTGCCATAATTGCTTCATCTGTTTTTTTGTAGGAGTATTTAAATTGCAGACATTTCTCTCCTAAGTATTTCAGCGTACATCTCTAAAATCAAAACTTTTTTGACATAACCACTGTAACTTTATTACACCTAGTAAAATTGATAAGCATTCCTTAAATTATCTAATGTCCAGACAATATTCATATTTACTTAGTTGTCCTAGGATTTAGTTAAGGACCTTGCATTTTTTTAAATGTTACATGTCTTTTTCATATAGAATCCCAGTTTTTTTCTCTCTGAAATGTTGATGATTTATCCTATCTAATAAAGAGGGAATATGCTAATTGACCCTCATGCCATCGCAAGGATGGCGGCACCTACCGCCAATAACAAAGGAATATGCTAATTGACTGCCCTACCCTCAAAGATGGCAGTGCTCACAGCCAATAAAGAGGGAATATCCTAATTGATTGCCATGCCCTCAAAGATTACGGCACCCACAGCCACAAGATGGCGGCATCCAGTCCCCTCAGCCCTGCCAGGGCAGCAGGTGTGCTGCAAGGCTAGGCCTGCCCCCAGACGGGCTTGGCCACTTTGCCACCTGCCTCCAGAGTGCCCAGTCCCCTCAGCCACCCAGGACCGGCCCAAGGTGCAGGCAAACCTCAAATGGTGGCTGCCCAGCTGCCCAGGGCCGGCACGAGGCACAGGTAACCAGGGCCCACTGAGACTTGCGCTGCTGGCAGTGGCAGCAGCAGAGGTGTGATGGGGCGTCACCTTCCCTTGATTGCTGGTCGCCTCCTGCCCCTGAGGGCTCCGGACTTTGAGAGTGGGCAGGCCGGGCTAGGGACCCCCCTTCCAATACATGACTTTTTATGCACCAGGCCTCTAGTATAATGATAATTATTTGCTTTTTTTGCATAATTTTATTGTTTCTCTATCCATTGCATTTGCTAAAGTTACCTGGAAGCCTTGGTTATATGCAGGTTAAATATTTTTGACAAAAATACTTTATAAGTAATGTTTTTTTGCTTTATAAGTGATATTTTATATTACGTCATTTCAAGAGTATCTGGTAGTTCCATGTTTTATGGTAATCTCTATGATTAAATGATTTTAGTTAGCTGTTTGGAAAAATTTTGGTACCTTGCAAATAATTATTTGTCAGTTCTCCTGATAACTTTAGCACCCACTGATATTTGTTGTTTCCTAATTTAAGTATTTCATTAGATGTTGCAAAAATTATCATTTTCTAGTTACATTATGCTATCTAGATTTGTTAGCGGAGAAAGAGTTTTTCCTTATTAGCCCAGGCTGTTTTGTTATCTTGAACTATAGTTCCTACCAGAAAGGAAAAATAATGTAAAATCTTCATGATTTTTTTTTAAGGACCAGTTTTCAGAATACGGAGCCGTACTGTGCTTCTACCTTTTCCTGCCCCCCACTCCCCTCCCACTTTCTCTTCTCTAAGGGTCCTAGTGGACTCACACACTTTTTAAATATTAAATATGCTTTAACAGTTGGAGTCATTGGGGTATTTTTTGTCTCAACTTTGGCCAATGGGAGCCCTTTATAGCTGTCTCTTGTGAACTTTTGACAAGGATCAAGTAGTCTTTGAATCAAGCTTCAAAGCTTGGTTAGTTTTCTGGCACAGTAAGATGTCCAAGATTTACCTTGTATACTTTTTATCCAGACTTAGAATAAGCCATTTCTCTAAACAGCCCTGGTCTTTTTAATAGGGAAGGTATTTAGATACCAAAAAATTGGTCACAAAGTGTCATTGCTCTCTGAGTGCTATTGGTACTAGTTCTTCTCAGTGGACACATTAGGAAAATATGTATATATTTAAACTAGGAGTTCATAATGTTATCACCAACATAAATTTAACATTATTGGGTAAGTAAATAGTATGGGATTTTAATAACCTTCGATTTTAACTTGTTTCTGTTTTCTTATATGGAAATCTCTATTAAAAACATTAAAATAATTACTTGTTTTATCCTACAATATTTATATATTAATTCAAAAATAACAATGTTGTGTTAGTATTAATAGTGACAACAACAATGCTACTAGATGTAGTTTAAAATTTCATTATAGTTTTTATTTTCTTAAGACTTTCTCTTACTAAGGGGTAACATATTCAACACTAACTTCAAATAATTCCCTTTGTATTGTTATTGAGACATTTAATATATATTGAAGTTCATTTGTTTCCCGGGCCAATGCTTTATCCACTGAGACAAACCAGCTAGGGCAATGTAGCTTATTTTAAGCATGTGTATGTTCAGTTGACATGTCTAAATTTACATAGCATCATATAAACAGAAAAATTCAAAGTAAAATTAAAATGAACTTGAGTTCCTTATCATCCCCTTTTAAATATAGTAATGGGTGAAATTATTATGCTAAGAACCCTATTTTAATGTAATCTTAAAGCTGAATCATGATGCAACAAAAAACCTGTTGAAAATAAAAGCTATTTTTACTTGGACATATTATAAGAAAATATTAGCACTTAAGTATTCTTGTTTTTATTTTTATTTATTTATTTTTTTAAATATATTTTATTAATTTTTTTTACATAGAGGAAGGGAGAGGGTCAGAGAGTCAGAAACATCGATGAGAGAGAAACATCGATCAGCTGCCTCCTGTACACCCCCTACTGGGGATGTGCCCGCAACCACGGTACATGCCCTTGACCGGAATCAAACCTGGGACCTTTCAGTCTGCAGGCCAATGCTCTATCCACTGAGCCAAACCCGTTAGGGCTTATTTTTATTTTTGCATTAGATTTTGTAGAATATATTTTTCTTGAGGTATTACAAGTACAGCTGGTGTATAAGATAGAAGGAAAAAAGAACTAGAATTTTCTTCCTCTTCAACCTGATTTTCAGCCTGGATTTTTTTTTCAACTATTAGAAAAACAAAATAAATTTAAAAAAATAAAAAAAAAAGGATTTAAAAAGGGATCTGAAGCATAACTTCATTTACCCTCCACAAAGAAAAAGTGAAAACAAATCTCAAGGGTAGAATAGTATGTACTTATTTACAGGAGAAGAAAGGTTGTCAAAATAAGAGCTCAAGCACCATTACAAATATTTGATTTCCTTACTACTCTACTTCAGAATGAATTATAACTATAAATTCATTATCTTTTTCACTTCATAAAATTGGTTGTTCTTTGCCCTACTTCTTTATCAACTTACTTGGAAGAGAACTGAAAGTTTAGTTTTTTGGGGGGTTTTTTGGTGTTAAACTATGTATTCAAATTGTGACTTTTTTAGCTATGTAGTTAATGAGTGGAACATGAGCCAAGTAACTTAAAAATTTTGATATTAATTATTATAGATAGATATAAAGATAACTATTTTCTCTCTAAACAATGTTTACTTTCTGTGAACAACAAAAAAAAATTTTTATTACACAGTTTGTCTTTGTAACTATAATAACCAGAAATAGCTAAGCCTTAAAGTTACTGGTAGCAATGCTAATTTTGCCATCAGTTATCAAAAGAAAAGTTATTTTTTTAATTTTATGGAATTTAGAAAAGCCAGCTAAAGGTAGTCTAAATTATGTATTTTCTTGCTGCTTCTTTTATTTTGCTCAAATTAACTGAATTTTATTTTATTATGATAAGAGTTATAAAAGGATTCACTTTATTTTGAATTAAAAATTCCAAATAAAATTTGTTATATGAAATATTTGCAATATTTTTCTTATATGAGAAATCTTTTTTTTTTTCTTTTTTGAGAAATCTTATTTTTAAAATTATTCTCAAAGCCTTTTGTTTTTGGTTGTATTATCTTATCTTTCTCAAAAGTGGTTAGTGCCTAACCAGAAGAAACAGTATAGTAATTTAACTGATTGTATCCTTATGTACATAGGAGATGGCCATTTTCAAGGTTGCTGCTCTCCAAAAAGTTATGGATAATAGTGTTTCGCTGTCTGAACTAGAATTGGCCAATAAACAATACAATGAATTGACTGCTAAGTACAGGGACATCTTGCAAAAAGATAATGTGCTTGTTCAGAGAACAAACAACTTGGAACACCTAGAGGTAAGTTTGTGTGATCTGAGAACCCTGTGATATCAGCCATTTTTCTTTGGTCATATGTATCTGGAAGTGCAGAATACCTTCTGGGCACCTTCATCCAGTTCACCTCCATACCCAACTTGCATGATATTGCTGAATCACACCTCTTTCCATCAGAAAATTAAGAAAGATAAAAGGAACATGGAACAGATAGAATATTATAATCAAAAGAAGAAGCATCATTAAGTACACATCCCATTTTCTTGCCTTTATTCCTGGAACAAATTATTCTCTCATGGCCCCTGGCTTTTCTGTTCCTTGTGGTGGTTGTAACTAGAGTGGGTGAGATATTAATGGCTCTTCCCCAGCCATAGATGAGCTTTGCAAATTCCCATTATTTCTTATGGTAGAGATAAAGAAGAGCAGGATGAAGTAGCATAAGTTTAAATCTAATAGTGAATATGGGCCAGAGCCTTTTTGTGGCCACTTAACTCTTCTAGCCAATTAACCTTCATGCCCTTTACAGTAGGCAAATTAAGTTTCTGATTTGTTCATCTTTCTTATCAGAAACTAGAGGCCCACTGCATGAAATTTTGTGCACTGCGGGGGAGGTTGGGTTCCCTCAGCCCGGCCTGCACCCTCTCGCAGTCCAGGACCCCTCGCTCCTTACTGCCTACCCCCAGTGGAGGTGGGAGAGGCTCCCATCAGTGCCGCTGCACTCATCAGTCCTGAGCCCAGCTTCTGCCTAGACATCGCTCCTGCGTTGAGCATTTGCCCCCTGGTGGTCAGTGCGTGTCATAGCGATCGGTTGTCCCACCATTCAGTCAATTTGCATATTAGGATATTATTATATAGGTTACAATTATATGTCTTTTGGCTTATTATTTATTCTCTTTTATGATCCTCTCATGGGGTGGAATGATAGAGAATTCTATTGGCTCAAAAGCCTTTACTTGCTTAGGGAAACACAGTCAATAAAACAAAGCATTATTACCAATAGCTTTCAATGATTCCTACAAAATTAACATTATTTATTAATACTAACTAGAAATCATCCTAATCAGTTTACTTTTTACTTTTTTGCCAAAGAGAGAGAATTGTTACTTTTTATGAAAATTGTGATTATTTAGATGTAAAAATAATTCATTTATTTTTATTAACCTTCACTCGGATATTTTTTTCATTAATTTTGAGAGAGAGAGAGAGAGAGAAACATTGATCTGAGAGACACATTGATTAGGTGCCTCCCACATGTGCCTACAAGGTCAGGGATCAAACCCGCAACCCGGGTATGTGCCCTTGACCAGGAATCCAACCAAGATCCCTTTGATGAATAGGCTCATGCTCTAACCATTGAGCAACTGGACAGGGCTTTTTTTTTTCATGTCCTCTGTCCGCTTTATCATTAGAAAATTAGGTAAGCAGTCTTCTGTAGATAACATATCAACGAGAAATTTTAACTTTATCAAAATATATTTTTATTGATTTTAGGGAGAGAGAGAGAGATAAAAAACATCACTAAGAGAGAGAATCAATAATCAGCTGCCTCCTGCATGCCCTCTATTGGGGATCGAGCCCGCAACTTAGCATGTGCCCTTGACTGGAATCAAACCTGGGACCTGTCAGTGTACAGATCCACTGAACCTTTCTCAAAATTAAAAAAAAATAAAAATTTATATTTGTATTATATCCCTTTCTCTTCTCATATCTCAGTTATAATTCTGAACATATATTTATCCTTATTGGTGATGTCTTTTTTCCTTCATTATCTTTATTGTGGTAGTCGTTACTCATATTCCCATCTCCAGTGTTACATCCTTCTTTCTGTCACTAGAATGATAATTCACAATATGAATCTGACTATGTCACTTCCTTGCTTAAAACCTGCCAAAAACTGCCAGTCACATAAAGAATAAAAGTCAACCTCCTCTTGTGATTAGCCTTCATTTACTTCTCTTCATCTCCTATAATGCTTTAAGGAATTTTATTATGTATATTTTAGAAACTGAACTACCAATTTTTTGCAACACAGTGTTTTTTCTTGCATATATTCTTTTGTATATGCTCTTTCCTTTATCTAGAAACCCCTTCCCCTCTCCCAGTTCATCTGCTCAGTGTATTTCTATTCATGTTTCAAAACTTTGTTCAGACTCCTTTTCTCTGAAGTATTCTTCATAGAACAAATTCCTTCCCCCTGTCTGTATTAGTTCTATATCTTATACCTAGTTCTGCTTTTTATCACATCATATTATATGTTTTTCTGTGTCTGCTTCTCTCCTGGAATAGCAGCCTCTTGATATCAGAATCTCTGCTTAATTCATGTGTGTATTTAGTGTCTCTTATTTGGCACAGAGTCAGAGCTAATAATGTTGATCTCAGATGGTGATTAATGGTGTAGAGCCATGATGCAAAGATCGTCATATATGGTGACTAGGAAATCATAAATGCCTTTTAAGGGTAAAGATACCTGAGAGTAAAATTGAGTTTCCAAATGTTAAACAAAAGCGTGGGTGATTAGAAAGTACAAAAACTGAATTATGCAATAGAAAAATTGGAAGTTTGATAATAGAAGAGAAATAAATATGTATTGAATTAGAATCAAGAGGAGGATTTGTTTTGTTTTATCACTTTTTTTAAATGAGACCAGTGAAGTTTGAAGGGGGAGGGAGAGAAACTTTGGAGCCAATAAGGAGAGAATGATTAATGACCAGATTAGAGATTGAAATGGTAATAAGTGAAGTTGCAATACCAGAGTGGAGGTGAAAATGGGATCTAGAGCAAGACCAGAGTTTTACTTTGAAAGAGTCTGGAAATAAAAGGGTAGAAAGTTATTTCAAATACCCTAAGCCCTTGTTTGTTTTTCTCCTATGTATTTACAGTATCTAGAAGAGGGTTTTAATTGTGCATGTTACCAAAAGGCAAGTTTATTCTTTTCTCTTGCTTTTCTTTTCATCATCACATTTCCTTTTTTAAAAAAATCTAATTATTCTACTTTAATGTTCTTTATAAGTCTTTTGACCTGACATCTATAATAACAATGAAAGCGTACTATGCTAATTAGATCAGATAGCGAAACGATCTTCTGGACAAAGCCAGGGCTGCAAGGGCTGAGGCAAGCCGCTGTGGCTGTGAAGGTCAGGCCCCTTGCACGAATTTTGTGCATCGGGCCTCTAGTTATGTTATATATTAGCTTATTGTTCAATTATGTCACTAAAACACAAGTTCTGAGATGGAATTTGTTTGCCATTGAAGTCTAGTGCATAGAATACCTGGCATACAGTAGGTATTTTATCCATTGAAAGAAAGAATAAATGAGCTTACAATAGACTGTGAGCCAACTTCTACTTTATGTCGCCAGCCTGATTTCAAAGCTGTCTTCTGTGTAAAATTACCACTTTAAACGAATATTTCAAGGGGTCTCACATTTAATGTATCCAAAATGAACTCCTAGTATCTATTTTTCTCATAGTCATTCCTGTTTCAGTATGTAAATGCCATATTATCTGCTCAGTTAGTTAAAGGCAGATACCTTAGAGTTCTTCTCTAGTCACTGTTTTTGCTACCATTTTTATTTCCCAAATGTAATTAATTCATATATGTCCTCTTTTCTTCTTCTTTATTGCTATTACCCTAGTCTAAACCAGCTGTTTACCCCTTTATTCTCTACATTGCATCCCGGAATTGTTTAAAACTTCCTCAACATCTTTAAATGATTCCCTTTTATTTATTAAGTTAAATTCCAGTTTGTCATCTTGACATACCATGCCCTGTTATCTTTTTGTTATTATTCTTTTTTTAATGTTTCTTTGTTGTTGTTTTATTTTGATTGTTTTAAAGTATATTTTTATTGATTTTAGAAAGAGAGGAAGGGAGAAGGATAGAGAGATAGAAACTTAGATGACAGAGAAACGTAAGTCGTCTGCCTCCTGTACTCCCCCTACTGGGGATTGAGCCTGCATGTGCCCTGACCAGGAATCAATCCAGTGACTGATTCATGGGTTGATGCTCAACCACTGAGCCACACAGGCTGGGCTTTTTAAATTTTTTTCTGTTTATTTTTTGTGCGTACATCCCCATTATCTTTTCAACTTTATCTTATTCTACTTCACTCTTATTTTTTATCAGTTTGCTCAAGTCCTCTAGTACTGCAGCATCTTTCTTTCCTGCTTTAGATCACCTGGGTTCGCCAGTATATCATTTCATTCTATAGCTGCTTTCTTGTCAAGACTGGCCCCGTCTCATGTCTTCAGTTTCAAGTTAAAACCACCCCTTCAGTGGTTAATACCTTCTTTAACCACTCTGTTTAGATATGCCTCCTTTTATTATTCCCTGGGTCCATACTCTGTTTCTTTTTAGATCTTGACATTTTAAATGATTTTTTGTTAGTTTGCTTACCTGTTTACTGTCTGCTGTCTTACATATCCTTCCCAATTCCTGCCATACATACACACCCACAGACACCAAAGGTCAGGCCTTTGAAGGCCAAAATGTTTTTTGTTTCTCTTCACTATTAACATATAGCACCTGTCACTGGCAGCATGCTAGGGATGCTCGGTAACTATTTGTGTGAATGAGGGAAGAAAGCTCTAGTGTGTGAAGGTTTTGAAGCTGTATTTTAGCTTAATCAAAGGAACATGGCAGCCTCTAGGGCCACACATTTGATACGCAAGATCTTGAATATTTTAAAATAATTCTATATAATAAAAGGGTAATATACAAATTGACCCTAAGGCTGAAAAACCAGGAACGACCGGTGGCTATGATGCGCACTGACCACCAGGAGGCAGATGCTCAACACAGGAACTGCCCGCCTGGTGGTCAGTGCGCTCCCACAGGGGGACCTCCGCTCAGCCACAAGCCAGGCTGACAGCTGCAAGCACAGCAGTGGTGGCAGGAGCCTCCTCTGTAGCACTAAGGATGTCCGACTGTGGCTTAGGCCCACAGTCAGACATCCTCCGAGGGCTCCCAGGCTGCCAGAGGAATGTCTGACTGCCAGCTTAGGCCTGATCCTCTAGCAGAAGGTGGACATCTCCTGAGGGGTCCCATGCTGCGAGAGGGCGCAGTCCGGGCTGAGGGACCCTCCCTCAAGTGCATGAATTTTCATGCACCAGGCCTCTAGTGTTTTATATTATACTAGAGTCCCAGTGCATGAAATTCGTGCACTGGTAAGGTCCCTAAGCCTGGCTGGCAATCAGGGCCGATCTGTAGGGCTCCTGCTGTCACTCGCCTTGGCTGGCCTGGTGCCACCCACTGGCCAGCCCTGCTGCCACCACTGCTGGTCATCTCCCTCTTTGGGTGATCAGCGAGGCAGTGGGGGGTTATGGGGGACGCTGGCACCTGCCTTGGCTGGCCTGGGGTCTGCAGTCTGGGAAAGCGTCTGTGTTGAGCATCTGCCCTCTGGTGGTCAGTGCATGTCATAGTCTCCAGTTGTTCCACTGGTCATTCAGCTGTTCAGTCGATTTGCATATTAGGCTTTTATTATATAGGACTAAAGGCCTGGTGTGCGAAATTTTGTGCACTGGGGTGGGGGGTATCCCTCAGCCATCTTGCACCCTCTTGCAGTCCAGGACTCCTCGCTTCTTAACTGCCCACCTGCAGCAAGGCACCACTGTTGTGCTCGTTAGCTGTGAGCCCAGCTTCTGGCTGAGTGACATTCCCCCTGTGGGAGTGCCCTGACCACCAAGGGGTATCTCCTGCATTGAGCATCTGCCCCCTGGTGGTTAGTGCATATCATAGTGACCGGTGATTCTGCTATTCGGTCCATTTGCTTATTAGGGTTTTATTATATAGGAATATGTATAAACCTGATGTGTGAGAACTTCTAATTTTGATGAAAACAACTAACTAGATTGTAAGTTTTAGGAAATAATGTATAAAGTTGAGTTAGTCATATATGTGGTAGTAGTCTGAATTACAATGTATTTTCTCAATGATGTTTCTGTTTTATTCAGTGTGAAAATGCATCTCTAAAAGAGCAAATAGAGTCTATAAATAAAGAACTAGAGATTACTAAGGAAAAACTTCACACTATTGAACAAGCCTGGGAAAAAGAAACTAAATTAGGTAAGTGCTATGACTCTAATAACATAAAGTGATTTAAGATCTAATAGAGAATATTTTGCACTTAAAGTTCCTTTCTGTACCACATGGAAAGGAAGTACTTGGTAAAAGTGAATTCTCTAGTTACAGTTTAATTTAGTAGGCAGATGAATAATATCTTAGACTAAAATTGACCAAAATTTAGTTTTTAGTTAAAAATTAGATTTATTTCAAATAAAATTATATGTTGAAAAACAGCATTTGCTGTTTTGAACCATTTAATAGTGAATACTGGTGATAATTTTGAAATACCTGTATTTTGATGACAATAATACGGGTTCTTTCACTACATGTAAAATTTTATTAGGAACAAATCATTTGATATTTTTAAGATAAAAGTTTACTATATAGCATCAAAAAATTAAATTTATATTACCTATAGTTCCACTACCATATTATAATTTTTGTATAACCTTGTGCACACTTAAATATTGCACATTAAATTATAATAAACATGCTATATTTATTTAGTAGATGTCAAACTATTACTGTGTTTTATTCATTATACTTATAAATGTTTACATAGTACCTTTCTGTCTTCAAATGATTATATCACTAGCTTTTCTCATTTCCGTTATTGCTTGTAGTGCTACAGTGAACATCTTTATGTATATCTAGCAGATATTATTCTCTTAGAGGGTATTAAAATATTCGTTGCTCCTGCTAGCACTTTCCATTATTAGTTTTTTAATAGGTTATTTAGTTAATAGCATTTAAATCATTTTATCTCGCTAGTATTATCAATTATAATTTTCAAATAAATTTGCTGCTTTGGTTAAGGTGTTTTCATGTTTTTGTTTTCTAGACCTTAGACCTCTAAGCTGTTCAAAGTTTCTGTTGCTAAATACTAGTAGAGCTGTGTTATTATATTGGTAACTGAGATACATAGTTTACAGAGACTTTAACAATGAGAAGTCTAAAATAAGCTACTTTTAGAAATGTAATCTTTAATTCATTAAGAAATTTGAAGTGAATTGATTTCAATGTAGCTTCTATATGACAGAAAATACCATTTAAGATATTAAAAAAGTGTATTACATAAAATATTAGTAAGTTTTCTGTTTATTTTACCCTATCTCTTTTTAATAAGGTCTGAATATCTTTAGAAATTTCTTCCCCCCCCCCCCCAAGGTTTGTCCGAGGTTTTTTTTTTGTTTGTTTTGTTTTTTGTTTTTTGTGTTTTTTTTTAATTATTATTACATAAAGCTTTACAAAGATTAGTATATATATCTCTTTTTCCCCCTGCCCTTCCCCCCGCCTCCCCTACTTCATCTCTCCTGTACATGGCTTTATGTCATGGAAGTTTTAAAAGCTTTTCTTAATTTCTGTTGTTATATATTTGTTTAAAAGTGTCACTTTATTAGGTTTTATTATCCAGGAGTTTGTTGATGTTGGGTTGTTGTGGACCACCCCCTCTCTCTAAGAAACTCCATCACAAGAATGTACACATGGCTAAACTGCAGCCCCTGTGTCCTGCCTCTCTTCATTATCATAGTTTAGCACAGAAATGAATGGAGAAGGGGTTTTTATGTTCTTTGTATATTTATATTTAGAACTTTTTTTCCCTTTCATTCATGGTGTTGAGGGTTGCCTGGGCTGATTTACTAACACCTTTAGCTTTTTCAGTAAACTGTTACTGTTATTTGATCACTGCTTACAGTAGCTATTCTAAAGTCATTTGTTTAAAGATACATGCAGAATAAAATGAAGTACTTCTCAAAACTGAGGCAGACACCAAAACTAGTATTTTTTTGTTTTAAATATATGTCTTTGAGCAAATTCATTTCTAAAACTCAAGCTTATTATTAGTGTTATGAATCACTGCTTAGTTTCTTAAAATAATAGATTTCCCTAAATGTATGATTAATATATTATCAAAAAAATAAAACACTATACCATATATATATACACACACACACACACACACACACACACACTTTTTTTTCCCCTGGAGTATGCGGGTTATGCAAATCAAAAGTATTAGTTTTCTCCTTTTCAAAAAAAAAACTAAGTAACTAATGATAATCCTCTGTGATGCCTTCTCATGGTAAATTTTTTAATTTATTTTGTTCTCATTTGATTTAACCACAGACTTTTATGTCCAAAGACAAGCCATATATGTATTATATAATATTAGATATACATATATGCATATATGTATCTATAATATGTATGAGATTAATAACCAATACAATAATTTAAAATATTTGATATTAGATGTTTACAAAGGCCAAGTAATACTCCTAGTTAAAAAAGATATTTGGTGAGATTCCTAAATTATATGGCTTTGTATTTTACTTTCAGTTTGACTCCATAAATCTTTAAAATAAAGTCACTGCATTTATATTCACAAAATAGTGTTGTTTTATTAAATTGCTTCTTATATAGTTTTTCTCCTTTTAGTTAACAAAATACACGCATTTTCCCTTTTTTGAATCTCTGCCTGTGACACCATCTATAGTATACCTTTTACATTTCAATAATTCTATGAGGAATTTTTTCTTTTATTAATCCTCACTCGAGAATATTTTTCTGTTGATTTTTAGAGAGAGTATGAGGGAGGGAGAAAGAGAGAGAAACATTGATGGCAGAGACACATTGATTGATTGCCTCCCACAAGCATCTCAACCAGGGCCAAGGATTGAACCTGCAACCAATGTATGTACCCTTGATTGGAATCGAACATGGGACCTTTCAGTCTGCGGTGAAGCGCTCTCTCTCAACTGAGCCAAACCGGTTAGGGCGAGGTATAGTTTTTGTTATCATTTGAATGATGAAGAGTGTAAATAAATTCCAGAGAGATTAAATGGGATAGGCAGCAGGTAGACAGGAACTAACAGAGCTATGACTGGAATCTGGATCTGTCATAATTTAAAAGTCTCATATGTTATCCCTTGAACATAATGTCTAAAATATCTAGAATATAATTTTGATAAGGATAGCATAAGATTAACTTCAATATTGTTGTATACAGGAAATGAATCTAACATGGATAAGACAAAGAAATCAATAACCAACAGTGAGATTGCTTCTATTTCAAAAAAAATCACTGTGCTAGAGATGAAGGAATTAAATGAAAGGCAGCGGGCTGAACATTCTCAGAAAATGTATGAACACGTAAAGACTTCATTGAAACAAATGGAAGAACGTAATTTTGAGTTGGAAACCAAATTTGCTGAGGTTCGGTGTTACCATTTTTATCATGTAATAGGAAAATAAGGAATTAATCATGGTAGACGTTGTATTATGTAAGAGGTGTGTTTGTATCTCTGACATAGCATATTCATGTAGTGCTTGTGTTTTATGTAATGGATAAAAATAAAAGGTGTTTTAAATGTTTATAAAGAAAGCAAATATTTTCATGAATGAGTTTTTATTTCTCACTAGCATTACATGATTAGATTTAATATGCAAAAAAGTTTATTTGCTTAATAATGGAATGCCTTTCCAGCCATTCACTTTAACAAATATTTATTGAGTGCCTATTTCATTCCAGACACTGCATAGTGGTTGGAGTTACAGCAGGAAACAAAATATCGCAAACAGTAATCCATGCTCTCAGAGACTTTATATTCTAATACAAGGTTTTAGACTTTTTTGACATGCTCAGGATAATTAAAGTGGATGGCAATAAATACAGTTTATAAAAATTCAGCAATTTATGATGACGTACCATTCATGTAACATTTGTTTTACCTTGAGAATTAGTATAATTTTTAAAGCATGGTGTTGTTTGTTTTACTGTCACTAAATATATATTAAGACTTTAACTCATTTAGATTTATTTATAGGTTATATAATTAAAGTAAAATATAATGAGTGTATTGCATTTCTAGCAAATTAAGAATATCAGAAATTCTGATATCATTGGATTGTGAACTGCCTAACATAAGTGACTTTGTGTGGGTTGGTATATAATCAGAGTTTGCATAATTTATTTCTGACTCTTTCCCTCTTTACCCTTTTCACTCTGTTCTTAATACCTCACACTCAATTCAGTATCTGAACTAATGCAAAGTAAAGAGGACTGCAGTATGCTAAAGCTAAATTAAAAAGACAGCCTTTTTGGGGTTGTGGTGGGTGCACGCTGGAGGAAGGCAGTGGGGAAAAGGGGGCATCTGTAATACTTTTAACAATAAAGATAAATTTAAAAAATAACAATAAAGGGAAAATCTCCTCAAAAGCTGCTATATCTGAATATTTATTTTGTTATTTTTTCTTAGCTTACCAAAATCAACTTGGAAGCACAGAAGGTGGAACAGATGTTGAGAGATGAATTAGCTGGTAGTGTGACCAAGACAGTAAGTGATGCTGACAGACAACGGATTCTAGAATTAGAGAAGAATGAGATGGAACTGAAAGTGGAAGTGTCAAAGTGAGTGCATGTAAACTTCCTGGTCATTTGATTCGATGTGTCTATTCTAGTTTGTCTTTAAGAAACCTAATGACAGTGATACAGTGAACTATTTTAAAAGAATATAGTTAAATTATATTAAATAGTTCTGCATATTAAATATTTTGGGGGGAGGACCATTAATTTATTTAAACTTAAGTTTTTTTTTCACTTTATTAAGGAAGAAATAGAATGTCTTTATCTGTTTAGAAGGTTACTGTAAAAATATAATGAAACATTTCAGATTTTTATTCCATTTTGGGTGTCTACTATATATACAGTGCTAGGTACTAAACAGATGTTAACTCATACAATTATACTTACTAACCCTGAAGTAACATTGTTATTTTCATTTTACGTGTGGAAACAGTTTATTTGCTTAGAACAGAAAATATATGCAAGATGTAAATACTATGTGCCAGGTAGATGCTATGTATTCTCTCTCCTTTGTAATCATGCGTTACTTCAGTGGAAAAGAGTGAGGATCCCAGCTGGGGTGGTGAACACACAATACAACATACAGATGATGTTTTACATAATTGTACACCTGAAACCTATATAATTTTGTTAACCAGTGTCATCCCAATAAATTTAAATGAGTAGATAGACAGATAGACAGATAGATAGATAGAAAAGTGTGAGGATCCCTGAGTTCATCTGTCAAGTACAAATAATTAGTGAGAAAGGTTTTATGGCCTTTTATAACTATAGCCATTTCTTGGAGCTTTGATATCCTTTTGGGAATATCAGTCACTTCTATCCATTTTCACTGTGAAGAGTACTTCTTTTTAATTATTCCTTTCATCTCATGCACCTTACCATCTAAACTAATAAAAGCGAAATATTAAAATTGACCGTTTCTTCGGGACGCCAACAGCCAATCAGAACAATGGTATGCAAATTAGCCCAGCCAAGATGGCGGAGGCTGGGGTGGCAACAGAGCGATCGCGCTGGGGCACGCCAGGGCGGAGGCCTGGGTTCCGGGCAGTGGTGGGCGGCTGTAGGGCCGGGGGGCCGCCCAGGCCTCCCGGCCCTGCAGCCCGGGCGGCAACGGAGCTATCGCGCTGGGGCACGCCAGGGCGGAGGCCTGGCTTCTGCCCTGGCGGGCTCCGGTGGACAGTTCTGGGCAGTGGCGGGCGGCTGTAGGGCCGGGGGGGCGGCCCAGGCCCCCGGTTCTGTGCCCAGGGCTGGCAATAGAGAGATGGGGCTGGAAATAGAGAGATCGTGCCAGTGGTTGGCTCTGGGTGACGTGGGAGCCTGCCCCGCCCTGAGGCTGGGGCTGGCAATAGAACAATGGTGCCTGCGGTGTTTCCAGAAGGCGGTGAGCAGCCGCAAGGCCAGAGTTGGCAGCCAGGCCAGGCCCTGTGAGGCCTGGGAATAGAGCAATTGGGCCCACACGACCTCAGAGGCTCAGTGGCGGGGGCTTGAATGGGGTACACCCTTGGGGTCATGCCCGAGCATCCTCCGCCCCTGCCAGAGTGTCTGCCACAGGTCCAGCCACCTGGTTCCACCCTGGAGGCCTCTGTGGGGCGTGTGCGAGTGTGTGCCTGGCTCCACTCCCAGTGTGTGTCCGCTCAGCAGCAAGGCCCCCCCAAGGGACCATGCACCAGCGTCCACCCCCTGGCCTGCCACCCAGCTCTGCACCAGGTGTGTCCCCTCAGTAGTGGAGGCCCACCAGGTATGTGCAATGGTAGGCCATCTGGCTGGAAACGTCCACGCCTGCACTCTCCAGCCATCCCACCCCCCAGTGCACGAACCCTGAGGGGCCTGTGGCCAGCCTGAAAACAGCCCTCAGCCCCTCACCCAGGCTGGCCATGCATGCCAGCAGGTGGACATCCCCCCCAGGGGTCCCAGACTGTGAGAGGGCACAGGCCAGGATGAAGGACCCCTTCTTCCCTTTGCCGAGTGCACAAATTTTTGTGCACCGGGCCCCTAGTTTGAAATAAACTTATATTATTCATTTTAATTATATTTTAATTCATTATTATATTTTAATTAATCAAAACTTATAGAACTATCATTGAGAACTTGTAATCAATATGAGGAAACCTAAGTTATCTGTCACATGGAACTAAAATTATTTCAACCTACAGAAAATGCATTTTACTTTACCTGTGTAGTCTTCTCATAGTAGTCATACGGGAAATCTAATAAATTACCCCCCTTTTATTGGCCACATACATTTGGAAAAGGCTATATATATGTATAATTTCAGATAATTTTCACTTTGAAACTTCTCAGAACATGTAATATGATACTGTGTATTATGAATTTTCAAGGGAGGAGGGCTGTTGAAAATGGAGTTTTTCCGTGAAACACATGTTAACCTCTCAGGGCATTATGTTTCACGAAACAACTTAGGAAACTTTGCTTTAGCGTTTCATACACAGAAGAGATAATGGAATCTAATGGCTTTTACAAACTCTAAACATTTGAAATCCTGGTATTTATTTCCTTGGAAAATGGACCTAATTGTTTCTGAAATATTACTTCCTAGACTGAGAGAGATTTCTGACATTGCCAAAAGGCAAGTTGAAATTTTGAATGTACAACAACAGTCCAGGGAAAAGGAAGTAGAGTCCATCAGAATGCAACTGTTAGACTATCAGGTAAGTATAGCGTTGACTCTTCTATGTAGATATTTTCTTTTTTTCTAAATTCACATTAGATATTGGGATGATTTTATAGTTTTAATTAAAGAATATATCAAATAGAGGCTAATGTTCTTGTTAATTATAATCTGATTAGGTTATAACTTAATGGGAAAAACCGTAATACAAAAAAGCATTTAAATTCCTATAAATGCATTGTGCTGACTGCTGATCAGAGTTAAGACAGTGAGGAGAAATAGTAAGCTTTTCATAACAATATTTTCTCTTATAGCTTTTCACATATTCTCACATTATGTTTTTAAGAATTAATAAAAAAGAAATGTGTGAAGATCCGTGAGTTGGTCTGCAAGTACAAATAATTAGTGAAAACCATTGTACACATCAGTGTTATAGTTTACATATGGAAGTTAAAAAAAAAAAAACCCACCGTAATATCCCACCATAATGTTACTTAGCCAGTTGCCAGATTTGGATTTTACACATATTTGATTCTGTTTTTTCGCTGTTTTTGCTTTTTACTTTTTTGGTAATTTGTATTAAAGCAAGGTTAGGTTTTTATAGGATCCTATGTAACACACTTTTAAATGTTTAGTAAATTTTGATATTAAATCCATGATAAATTTCATAGGAAAAACTTGAAACTTTGTACAAATGTATGTGTTTTTTATATTAGGCACAGTCGGACGAAAAGGCACTAATTGCCAAGTTGCACCAACACCTTGTCTCTCTTCAAATCAGTGAGGTTACTGCTCTTGGTAAGTTGGAGTCAGTCACATCGAAACTGCAGAAGATGGAGGCCTATAATTTGCGCTTAGAACAGAAACTGGATGAAAAGGAACAGGCTCTCTATTATGCCCGTTTGGAGGGGAGAAACAGAGCAAAACATCTGCGCCAAACAATTCAGTCCCTGAGACGCCAGTTCAGTGGAGCTTTGCCCTTGGCCCAGCAGGAGAAGTTCTCTAAGACAATGATTCAGTTACAAAATGACAAACTGAAGATAATGCAAGAAATGAAAATTTCTCTACAGGAACATAGAAATATGGAGAACAAAACAATGGAGGTGGAATTAAAGTTAAAGGGGCTAGAAGAGTTAGTAAGCACTTTAAAGGATGCCCGGGGAGCCCAAAAGGTAAAGCAGTGATTTTTCCCTCAAGTATTTCTAGGGGAGTTACATAATTTTAAGTTCTTAATATGTACCTATATGAGAAACATTTAACATATATTTTAATTTATTTCAAATTTATAAATTAGGGGTTTTGCCTATTTGAATGTCTATTTGTAAAAATTAAATGAGATTCTTCTAAGCAATGGTTTTAGTAGAAGTACTTAGGTTTTAAAATAACAAAGAATTTTAAATACTCATAAGAAGTTTATATATGTTAATAAAATACTAATTATAGTTTTTAAACATTGTAGTGCTTATCAATTGAATTATATTCTTTGTAATCATTATGTGTTTAAAATTTACAAGTAGTAGACCTGCATGTATTTTTAATATAATTTTGTTTTTACCTTTATTTGAAGCAATTAAGTGATAAATAATTATCTTGCAACTAAACTTTATTCTCTAGGCTAGAAATATAGGGTGGCCCAAAAAATGTATACACATACTTTGAATCATTATAAAGGCATTGTTTATTAAAATACATTTCATTTTCAAAATTGAGCTATCAGCTGTTAAAGTGTATATACATTCTTTGGGAACACCAAAATAATTTATATCTTATTTTATTACTAGAGGCCCGGTGCACAAAAATTTGTGCACTTGGGAAGGTCCCTCAGCCTGGCCTGTGCCCTCTCGCAGTTTGGGACCCCTCAGGGGATGTCCACCTACTGGTTTAGGCCCGCTCCCCGGGGGATTGGGCCTAAACTGGCAGCCAGACATCACTCTGGCAGCTTGGGAGCCCTCAGGGGATGTTCACTTGCCAGCGGGGAGCAGGCCTAAGCTGCAGTTGGACATCCTTAGCGCTGGACCACTGTTGTACTGGCAGCCATCAGCCTGGCTTGTGGCTGAACAGAGCTCCCCCTGTGGCAGCACACTGACCACCAGGAGGCAGCTCCTCATTGAACATCTGCCCCCTGGTGGTCAGTGTGTGTCATTCCCAGTGGTTCTGCTGTTAGGGTCAATTTGCATATTACCGTTTTATTATATAGGAGGATAGGATAGTGTCTATTAATTTGAATTAAAATCATTAGGATATGGATAAATTTATTCATATAGCATTGAAATTTGTATGTATAATTTATAAATCTTTAGGTAATCAGTTGGCATATGAAAATAGAAGAACTCCGTCTTCAAGAGCTTAAATTAAATCGAGAATTAGTCAAGGATAAAGAAGAAATAAAATATTTGAATAATATAATTTCTGAATATGAGCATACAATCAGCAATCTGGAGGAAGAAATTGTACAGCAGAACAAGGTTTCATTTTATACTTATTTTGATGTTTTGTTGCTAAGATTTTCTTTTTAAAAATATTTTTGTATTGATTTCAGAGAGGAAGGGAGAGATAGAAACATCAATGAAGAGCGAGAATTGTCTGCCTCCAACAACCCTGGGCATGTGCCCTACCCGGGAATCCAACCATGGCCTCCTGATTCATAGACAACGCTCAACCACTAAGCAACACCAGCTGGGCTGTTGCTAAGATTTTAAACATAGGAACATTGTATAAGTGACTATATCACTCTCCTACTTGAATTTAGGTTCCATTATTATGGTATAAAATATTCTAATTTCTGTTTTCTAAACCATTATACAAATGCATATTTATTTATGTTGAAACTAGAGGCCCAGTGCAGAAATTCATGCAGTGGGGGTGCGGGGGGTGGCTGGCCTGGTCCCAATTGGGGTGGATCAGGGCCCAACCAGGGTCAGGCAAGCTGGGTGGAGGGGTTGTGGATGTTTGCTGGTGGACCCAACCCCCAATTGGGGTGGGGGCTAATCAGGGGTCAGCAGGCAGGGTAGGGGCCATGGAAGATTGGCTGGCTAGCCCCACCCTTGATTAGTGTGGAGGAGCTGATTGGGGTTGAGCTTGCTGGGGGGAGGGGCTGCGGGCAAATCGGGGTAGTAGGGGCTGATGGGGGTGGGGCAGGCGGTGGGGTGGTGGGCTGGCCAGCCCTGCCCTTGAATGGGGTGAGGGGGCTAATTGGGGGCCAGCAACCTTGGGGAGAGGCTATAGGTGGTTGGCCAGCTGGCCCTACCCCTGAATGGGGTGGTGGGGGCCCATCAGGGGCAGGGGGGCAGGGGGAGGGGCTGTGGGCCAATCGGGGTGGGGCAGGCTGATTGGGAGTGGGACTGGTGGGGAGAAGGGCCACAGGGGGCGTTGGCCTGCACCTTGCCCTCGATTGGGGTGGGAGAGACCAATCAGGGGCGGGGCTGGCTGGGGTGAGGGGCTGCCGGACTTGGCTTTGTTTACTATTATGCTTGCATTGCCTAGAATAGTGATTGTCATATAGTACATGTCATTAACTATATTTTGGATAGATAGGTGGATAGATGGATGAATAGATGAATGCATGGATGGATTAAAATCCTGACTCCATATCTGCCTATCTCTTTGATGGAAAGGTACTTTACCTCTCTTGAGTTTACTTCCTTTCCCCATAAAATAATAGTGACCTCAAAGGATTGTTGTGAGAATTAAATAAGGAAATGTATGTAAAAATTCCTGGTGTTTGCTTGGTTAGTGTTTCTATGTATATCTGATGGAAAATGTCTTTTTTCAGTTTCATGAAGAAAGGGAGATGGCCTGGGATCAAAGAGAAGTGGAGCTGGAACGTCAACTAGACATTTTTGACCGTCAGCAAAATGAAATACTAAATGCAGCACAAAAGGTCTGAATGATTAATCCTATTTTCTGCTCTGTAGCATGGCCTATAATGTTAGCCATAGTAATGTTTTCTAATGTCAGATGGAATTTTAATTTGCTATCTTTTTATATTTCAAATATAAGTGGGCTTTAACCATGTCTTGTCATATAGTTGTAAAACTTAATGTTGTTTCCTTCAGTGCTACAACTGTTTTTTTTTTTTTAATGCTATTTTTAATAGTTTGAAGATGTTATAGGATCAATGCCGGACCCAAGCTTGCCCCTTCCAAATCAACTGGAGATTGCTCTAAGAAAAATTAAGGAGAATGTTCGAATAATTCTAGAAACACGGGCAACTTGTAAATCACTAGAGGAGGTAATTAGAAAAATTTGCATTTTGATTAGTATATTATTGGGTATGTAGAATTTTTTAAATGCATAATATATTTTAATGAGGATGATGTATAGAATGATGAATCTGTTGCTAGGTCCACCCTCCTTTTCTACTCCCCCATAATGCTTGTAATAGGCAATAAAGAAAAACAGATCTGGCTAATTAGAATTAATCATTCATTTAATTACTACTTGTTACTTTTGAGTACACACATCAGTTGTATTGAAACAAAAAGAACATTTGATTATAGTTTTATGAGCAATATATTACCTTTTGTATGATTAAGAATTGTTTTCAGCCTTGTTTATTTGAAGTGTGTGTTTTATACTCTGAATCAGGTTCAGTTAATTCCTTTTGTGGGTGGTTAAAGGGTTTGAAGGAGAGCTAGAAATTAGTACCTCTTTCTTTAATCTAGGCCTACAACTTGATTAAGAGGATCAAATATCTTTATTAAATTATATGGAAAGT
The DNA here is from genome assembly GCA_004026665.1 of Murina feae. Taxonomy (NCBI): domain Eukaryota; kingdom Metazoa; phylum Chordata; class Mammalia; order Chiroptera; family Vespertilionidae; genus Murina; species Murina feae. Next base: position 23,473 of record PVJC01008404.1, read on the forward strand.
AATTTAAACTGAATATGATTTTCACCTTAGTTTACATCTAAATCTATTAATTGTAAATACATTTAAAAATAATTTTGCTAGTAAAATTGCATTTTTAGTCAATTGAGGACACTTAGATTTTCTTCAGTAGTTGTAAGATTTATCATTTATGTGAATTTTCTTTGAGTTACTGCATTTAAAATATCTGCCTTAATTCTATTGAATAGGCAACACTTTTTTTTCTATTTTGTTTTCATAAACCACAGATTTTATAATAGTGATATATTGACTTGAGCCAATAAAGTTCCAATTTTTATACCCAGCTGATTTATGAATTACTCTTCTAGTGCTCTGATAGTCAATGGGCTGAAGTAAGAGGAACAATTTATTACAGTTTTTTTCCAAATTTAACACCACCACACATTTCTAGAACTATAACATGTAAATAAAGTACCTTACATTTCATTTTCATAATAATTGTTTCTTAACACATACAGTAGTGTTACAAATAAAATATGCATACAGATAACTTAGCTGTCACATAAAAATATCAGTTTAACCTTACTAATATCTTTTGGCTATTTTAAGTATGTGGTGAAAAATAAAGGGAAACTCCTCTCTAAACTTGCAACTAATTTAAAATTCAGATGAAACATTTTAAAAGAAAAAATATGCTTTAATAATATGATTTGATCATTGCAGAAGCTAAAAGAAAAAGAATCTGCTTTACGGTTAGCAGAGCAAAATATTTTGTCCAGAGACAAAGTAATCAACGAACTCAGGCTTCGTTTACCTGCCACCGCAGAACGAGAAAAGCTTATCGCTGAACTAGGCAGAAAGGAGGTAGAACCGCAGTCTTATCACACATTGAAAATTGCTCAGCAGACTATTGCAAACATGCAAGCAAGGCTGAATCAGAAGGAAGACATGTTAAAGAAGTATCAGCGTCTTTTGGAAAAAGCCAGAGAGGTAATTAATTAATTTATTCTTTCTATCTATCTATCTATCTATCTATCTATCTATCTATCATCTATCTAATGCAACTATTTTTCTACCCTGACGTGATAGAACATTTCTTGCCTTTCAAATGATTCTATTTAGGAATTATCACTTACATGTGATTAGATTACAGATCTGTCAGAAAAACTGGCAGTTTATATATGTGAATCTTTCCCATGTGGATTGACTAAGTCAGGAATATCTGTCACAGAGAAACCATGATATTGAAAAATACCAGTTGAGTTTATAGGCCAGAAAGTTGGAAATTTGTCTCACTAGTAGTAACAAGTAAAATCAGATTTGCTAGAACTTTGGTGGTGGTGGACAGGGGAAATCTACATTTAAAAACTTAAAATTTTTTTCTAGAAACAAGTTAAAAGATGATGGGTACATATTATCCTAGTATTAAGATTAAATTATGATCTAAGGCCGGACTTGTCAGCTTGAAGTGTGTACTAGTGAAAATGCATACTGGTGTAAATATATGCATGCAGATACTGTTCCTTCCCTATCTCAGGGATTTTGGAGCATTACAGATAACAGATTTTATTTAAATCATTATTTAAGATATATTTTTGATTTTCTATAAAACAGGAGCAAAGAGAAATTGTTAAGAAACATGAAGAAGACCTTCATATTCTTCATCACAAATTAGAACTACAGGCTGATAGTTCACTCAATAAATTCAAACAAACAGCTTGGGTAAGAGTCTAAGAACTTTGTTCTGTTCTTTACAGATTTGTGGGATCGTATACTTGAAAATTTAGCTCTTTTTTTGTGGGGGGGGGTGAAGGGAGTAGAAGCCACCCTATTTTTTATTTTTTGCCAGAATAATCGTCTAAAAACACAACTCTGATCATTCTTCTCCCTAGACTGATGCTTATAAAATCTTGTTTAAATTATGTAGCCATGTACTAAAAGCCTTCCATGATCTGACCCCGGTTTGTGTGTGTGTGTGTGTGTTGTTTTATTTTTTTCAAATTTTGCTCATTGTAACTGATTTTCATGTTCTGAATTCAGCTTGTACTTGGTGCTGATATCTGTCTTCTGTATGTGTGAAATGATCTTTCATCTCCTGATTTGCACACCTTGTCATCCTTGAGCCCTAACTCATTAATTCAATCCACGCTTCTTGATACTTCACTACATTAGGGACTTTGCTAGATAGTGGGAATACAAAGAACCCAATCTCTATTAACTGTTTTCTTTAAGCTTCCATTGCCTATTAAATGTTAGATATGATATTATTTTTGAATATTTGAGGAATACATTAAAATTATGGAATAAGCATTGCACTGAGTTATACATGTTTATAGCTACTTTATTCACATTTCATAGGATTTACTAAAACAGTCTCCTACTCCAGTTCCTACCAACAAGCATTTTATTCGTCTGGCTGAGATGGAACAGACAGTAGCAGAACAAGACGACTCTCTCGCTTCACTTTTGATAAAACTAAAAAAAGTGTCTCAAGAATTAGAGAGACAAAAAGAAATCACTGAATTAAAAATCAAAGATTTTGAAAATATCAAATTACGGTAAGCCTTAGAAATGTATTATGACAATAGGCAAATAATAATAATGATATAATGAGGATAAACCTGTTTTCTATGTGCACTGTTCTGAAAGCTTATGTATATTTTCTTGTTTCATCCTCAGGACACTTATGACATAGATCATATTCTCCCCATTCTTTACATAGGAAACTAGGCTACTGGGGGGCTCAGTTACAGGCCTGGGAGTAGGTAGGAAAGTCCGTCTAGTTTCAAGTACCAACCCAGAATCTTGTCCAGAATCTTGTTTTTAACCTCTATGCTTCTGTTTCATCATCTGTAATATGGAAATGACAATACTAACCTGGTTCCTTCAGGATGATTATTTGAAGGCCTGATGCTCTTGTATAAGAGAGTAATTTCAAAATTTTAAAGTAACAAATAAATATAAAACTTTTGTCATACGCCTATAACAGTTCCTGGCACACAATAGAGCTTCAGTAAATATTTGTTGTATGAAAAGTTAACTATTTTTTTTATTATTATAGTGACAGTAGAGGGTTCACAGCATTCGTTCTCTGCATTGGAGATTTTAACATTGTTCAATCAGTTTATCAGAATATAGATTTTTAAACCTAAAGTGGGTTTATAGTTACGTATTTTATAATCATCATAGAACTAACTCTCTGCACCTTGATTTCTTTTCTGAGTAAATGAGAAAGCTGAATAACTTATAATTGCATTCCAGCTCTGAAACTCTTATTAGAACCTTTTTGACTCACTTATCCAAGATGTGTCTGACAAAATAAAAATTACTTTTGCTTTAGTAAGAAGCTACCACTTTAAAGAGATTATTCTCTAAAAGAGAATTAGCAATATCATGTGTCTTTTAGATCGAATTTTCTCTATTCTATTAAATTTTATAACTGACATGTTATTTTGATAAAGTAAGTCTATCATGTTTTAGATTATAAAGTTGCTTCTGCTTTTCAACTTAATCCCTGGGTACAGAAAATAATCATCTTTTGAAATTATTTTGTATCTAATCTAATAAAAGAGTAATGTGCAAATTAACCACCACTCCGTTACAACTAAGCCACGCCCACCAGCCAAGCCATGCCCACCAGCCAATCAGAGCAGCTGTATGCAAATTAACCCAGCCAGGATGGCGGCCAGCAGCCACAGAGCTAGAGCAAACAGGAGGCTTCCGTTGCACCAGCGATGGAGTTGAAACTGCCCGCCTAGGCTGGCCGGGCCTCTGCTCAGGGAAACAGTGTTTCAATTATAGAAGCCACAGAGCTGAAGCAAACAGGAGGCTTCATTGCCTGACTAGCCCTCTGCTCAAGGCAACACATTTTCAATTATAGAAGATAAATAAACCCCAGAAACCTGATTCCAGCCAGCCTCGCTGGGACGTTGGGTCAATGGGAGCTGTGGGCAGCCTGAAAATGACCCACAGCCCCTCACCCAGCTGGTCAATCACCCCAGTAAGAACTTGAACTCTGAAGTGACTGTGGGCAGTCTGAAAATGGTCCTCAGCTCCTCATCCAGGCTGGCCACACCCCCATGGGGTGAGGGTCCTCACTGGGGGGCTTGTTGAGCCTCCAAACAGCCATCAGTCCCTCACCCAGGCTGGTCAGGCATGCCAGCAGGTGGACATCCCCCGAGCGTCCCAGACTGCGAGAGGGCACAGGCCGGGCTGAGGGGATCCCCCCCCCACCCCCCGATTGCACAAATTTTTGTGCACCGGGCCCTTAGTATATAATAAGTTGAAATACTTGAGTAGTTTTTTTAATCATGTAATTTTAGTCTAAAATTATACTTTTATGCTCTGTGTACAAATTGGTATTATTGACAGAGAACATTCAAATCTGTAGAAAAATTTTATAAGAGTTAGAGTTTAATTTGAACCAAACAGATATACCTCGAAGCAAGATCTCTATAGACAGAACAATGCTTCTCAGGACAGTTTGGGGTTTCTTTTTTGCATTTGGGATTAAGGAAAGAATTGCAAGGGAGAAAGCAAGTCAGGGATTGGATCACAGAATAATTAACAAGATTGTGTGCTCTCTTCCAGAGGTCTAAAAAATAAGCATTTCAAAGATGTGTTAACCTAGGTATACAAAAACAATGGGCAGAGCTCGCTTAAAACAAAGATAAACCTTTTACTAAGGAAGTTAAGTGACCATGACCTGCTCAGTTAAGAATTTATAATCAGATCATTCTGAGGTTATATTCTGTTAGATTTATTATAGTACCCCCCCTTTTTTTGTCCACAGTATGCATATTTTAATGTTTTATGAATGTATAGAAAATGATAGATTCTTGTGTTTTCTTAAGTAAAATCTTATAGTTTCACAATTTGATGATTAAAGTGACAAATTTTTCTGCTGAAAGCTATAAGCCTCAAAGTGTTTAACACTTGTTCATAATTTAATACAATCTTCTCTTTGGTCAAAGTTTAGTTATTTATATTTCCATATTGCTGACATTATTAATGCAATCTCTGAATGCAAAGTAAACTGGATATAATTTAGTATGACTTACTGAAGATGAATGAACAATAGGATTAATCACATTAACTATGTCTGCTGATAGTGTCTATTTCTATATCTATAGATATAGGTATTATAGATGTAATACTAGTGACTTTGGAACCATAAACAATAATGCATGTAATTTCTGTGAAAGTGTAAATTTTGTCTTTGCGATATAGGGCAGTGGTTCTCAACTGAGGTAATTATTGCTGTCCTCCTTCCCCCAGGGACATTTGGTAATATCTGGAGACATTTTCCATTGTCACAACTAGGAGGTACTATTGGCATCTAGTGTGTAGAAGCAAGGAATGCTATTAAACATCTGCATTGCTGTCAATGCAGAGGACAGTTCACAAAGAATTATTTAGTCAGTCAATAGTGCCGTGATTGAGAAACCCTGATAAGAGGAAAGTCACATCTTACCAAGCACATTAAAAGTATTAAAAGTGCAGTTTGTTCATTTTCTGTATTATTATTTGTCTAGAGCCACAAAATTGCTTGATGCAATCATTACCAAAAATAGTAGACAGAAACTAGAAAGAAAAAGTATGTTAAGTTTTAGAGTGGTCAAGTGGAATAAAGAATTGTATTTATTTGGCCCCAGCCAGTGTGGTTCAGTAGTTGAGTGCCAACCAGGAAGTCACAGTTCGATTTTTGGTCAGGGCACATGCCCGGGCTGTGGGCTCGATCTCCTGACCTCCAGGGAGGGACATGCAAGAGGCAGCCGATCAGTGATTCTCTCTCATCGTTGATGTCTCTCTCTCTCTCTCTCTCTCTTCCTCTCTGAAATCAATAAAAATATATTTTAAAAAAATTTTTTAATTGTATTTATTTGGGATTTGAATTAAGACATAGGTTGTAAGAATATTTAGGACCAAACATTTGCTTTTATATAAACTTTTTGTCAATCAAAATGTTAATTGCAGCAACCACTTTACTGAATACATATGTTTGCTGATATTAGGCTCCAAGAAAACCATGCAGTTGAAATGAAAAAAGTGAAAGCAGAAGTAGAGGATTTAAGGTGCCTTCTTGCCCAGTCCCAAAATGAGTCACAGAGTTTAAAATCTGAACTTCAGGCTCAAAAAGAAGCAAATGCAAGAGCTCCAACAAGGACAATGAAAAATCTAGTGGAAAGGTTAAAAAGCCAATTATCCCTTAAAGAAAAACAACAAAAAGTAAGTAACAACAGAACATTGTCAATATTCAGGAGATACATGTGGTAGATTGCTTTTAGAGTAGACTTGTAGAATATGACGGTATCTCTCTTTTGTAGGGAAGAGGATGAGCCGCATTTTATGCTGTGAAGTAGGCTTTTTTAAGATAATTGTTTTAAACAGCCTGATTTGTGTATAAACTATCTCAAATAATAAAAACGCAATATTAAAATTAACCGTCTCTTCGGGGTGGGTAAGCCATGCCCACCAGCCAATCAGAGCGACTGTATGCAAATTAACCCAGCCAACATGGAGGCCGCCACTCACAGAGCTGAGTAAACGGCAGCTTCCATTGCAGCAAGAGTGAAACTGAAACTGTTTGCAGCCGGCTTGGCTTATCCTGGCTCAAGGCAAAACATATTTGCAATAAAGTATTAATCATAGACAGCAGGCCTGGCCTGACTACTAAGGGTAACAATGTCTCATTATAAAAGCCTTAAGGTGAAGCAGAGGAGGTTTCCTTACTAGGCCTCAGCTTAAAGGAACAGTGCATCAATTATAGAAGATAAACAAACCCCAGAAACCTGCTTCCAGCCAGCCTTGCTGGGACATTGGGTCAGTGGGAGCTGTGGGCAGCCTGACAGCCTGAAAGCGCCAATCAACGCGTCACTCACACTGGCCACACCCCAATGGGGTGAGGGACGTTACTGGGGGGCTTGGCCAGCCTTCAGACAGCCATCAGCCCCTCACCCAGGCTGGCCAGGTACCCCAGTAGGGACCTAAAACCTGAAGGGGCTGTGGGCAGCCTGTAAACAGCCTTCAGCCCCTCACCCAGGCTGGCCACACCCCCATGGGGTCAGGGTCCCTACTGGGGGGCTTGGCCAGCCTGCAAACAGCCATCAGCTCCTCACCCAGGCTGGTCAGGCACGCTAGCAAGTGGACATCCCCAGAGGGGTCCCAGACTGTGAGAGGGCACAAGCCGGGCTGAGGGACCTCCTGAGTGCACAAATTTTTGTGCACCGGGCCCCTAGTAGAAAATAAGAGGAAATCTTACTCCATTATTTCCTTTCCATTTCTACTGGGATTTTATGCTACTGTGAGGCTATTTTGAACAATTTGAGTAACTGAACAGTTTTGAAAAATTTGGGGATTAAGGGGAGGATATGACAGTGAATAAGAAAGGCTAAAGAAGAAGGTTACAGAGATACTTTTATGAAAAGAAGTTGGTCACGGGGTTACCTGATTTATTAGTCTTTTTAATTTATCGATTTGATATACTGAGTTGTCTTAGAAGTTACTGTTTTTCTGTGCTAGCTCAAGAAATTTATTGGCAAATTCTAAGTCTTTTTTTTTAATCTTGTAACTTTCCTAATGTACTTAAATTCAATTAAATTCATATGGAAGTATATCTTGAGTAATTTGGATAAATACCTAAATTTGAATATTTGAAACCAAAACATACCTGGTTTTTGTAATAAAAGTTTCCTTAATGCTGTGTTCCCAAAGTTATTAATGTCAAGATTTTGAACTCTCATACTCAATTTTAAAATAATTCAGTTACTAAAGGAAATTTATTTGAAAAAGTTGGATTATTAGTTTGTGATTATGTTTGCTTAAATATATGGCATTTTAGTAATAAAGCTCACTTATCTTTAGTATTATATATTGCTCATATAAAATATCAGATTTTCAAAAAAAAAGTGATATATCTTGTAATTTTTAGGCACTTAGTCGAGCACTTTTGGAACTCAGATCAGAAATGACAGCAGCAGCTGAAGAACGTATTATTTCTGCAACCTCTCAGAAAGAGGCAAATCTCAATGTTCAGCAGATTGTTGATCGACATACCAAAGAGCTAAAGGTGAACATCAACACATTTATTAATATTAAAAAATCCTGATAATTCCAATGGAAGAGAATCCACCTTTTTGTTATTAATTATAAGTATCTCTTTATACTTATGCACTGATTATCATCTTGGAATTAGCAAAATATAGACTATTATAAACTACTCTTTCTAATAGAATTAAATGTAAAAACATTTACATATGATTTTTAAAGTGTGTAGATTTTTTTTTTCTTTTTTTTGCCATATCAGAATTTTCTATCTGGTTTTTGCTAGTTTATGAGTAAATTAGCTTTCCTTTTTTATCCACTGAAATAGTTTATGAAAATCATGTAGTTCTTGACATTCAATCTATAGAGCTACCTGGCTCTGAAGACTGTTTTTGAAATTATTTATTATATTTTTGGTAATATATTTTATTATTTTCTTTCCTGATTGGTAGGTTTGGTAATTTAAACTTTTCCCAAAAAAAAAAATATATGTATATTTCATAATGATTTTTAAATTTCTTTACACATGTTTCATATACTATATTCTGAGTAAAATGAAAAATCTTTTTATATGTTGTTTTTGTTTATAATTTTGACTTGCTCTTTGTTTATATGTATATGCACTTCACTACTATTAAACTGTATAATGATTAGATTTTTTAAAATAAACTTTTAATGTATTATTATTGACTAGGGGCCCAGTGCATGATTCAAAAGGAACTGTGCACTGCGAGGCTGTGGTGGGCACAGGGCAGGTCTCAGCCCATCCTCCGTGGTCCTGCCCAGCCCATCCCTCCATGGCCCCCAGTTCCCTGTCTGCTGGCAGCCCCTCTCCTACCTCTACTGCTCCCACATGCTGACAGCGCTGGCCCCTCTTGCACCTACTTACATCGCAGAGCAATTGGGGCCAGGCCAGCAACAGGTGCAAGTGGGACTGGCACCATTAGCAGATGTGAGCAGCAGCTGTTGGCCCTGATTGCCCCTCAGAAGCAGGGGGAGGTAGAGAAGCCCTCAAGGGCAATCGGGGCCTACAACTGCTGCTTGCACCTGCTGACTGCACTGAGTGATCGGGGCAGCACCAGGCACTGGCCGCGGGTGCGAGTGGGGCTAGTGACGGCAGCAGGTGTGAATGCCCGACAGGACCACGGTGTGCAAGAGCAAAGAATTTTCAGTAACAACCAGTGACTTGCCCCGATGACAGTGACCAGCACCCTGCCTTAGTCTGACACCCCGGCTCACCTGCTCCATCATCCCATTGTGGCCGACGCCTGCCATGTTCTGCATGCGCTCCCTGGTGGTCAACACACATCATAGTGACCGGTTGTTCGGCTGGTTGGTCTATTTGCATATAAGTCTTTTATTATATAGGATTTCAGAGAGGAAGGGAGAAGTAGAGAGAAATAGAAACATCAATGATGAGAGAGAATCACTGGCTGCCTCTTGCACGCCCCCCACTGGGGATCAAGCCCACAACCCAGGCATGTGCCCTGACAGGGAATTGAACAGTGACCTCTTGGTTCATAGGTCAATGCTCAACCACTAAGCAACACCGCTGGGCTTACTCAGAATTTTTAAATCTTCCATTGCACCTATCAAGATTCTGAGCATAGTCGACAGTAAAAATCCATTATTTAATAATTATAAATCAGTAATAACCCTTTGTTAATGTCTTCTTTATTACCTTTCTCTTTTCCTGTAACTGCCTCTCTGAATTCTTCACGTTCTTCAACTCCTTTCCCTCAGAGCCTTTTCTCATTTCTCTGGGAAAATTTATGTTTTTCTCCTACCTGCATTATAATATTACTAATTATCATTATTACTATTAGCAATACTTTTTGCCTGCATTAATTTATTCACAAAACAATTTAAAAAAATTTTTTTATTGATTTCAGAGAGGAGGGGAGAAGGAGAGAGAGCTAGAAACATCAATAATGGGAGAGAATCATTGATTGACTGCCTCCTGCATGCACCCCACTGGGGATCAAGCCTGCAACCTGGGCATGTGCCCTGATTTGGAATCGAACCATGACTTCCTGGTTCATAGGTCAGTGCTCAACCACTGAGCCATGCTGGCCAGCCTCTACAAACCATATTTTAAGTACCAGTATTTCCATCACTGTTAATGTATAGGACAGCTAAGACTTCCTTCCTATATATGCTTTCTTAAGCATATTGTCTAGTATTGCCAGTTGCTTTTTCATGTCTTGTCTTTACAAAGTAAATTAGAAATTAATTCAAGTTGGAGATTTCATTTATACTACTCTGAAGTTTCATACTGTTTAAAACGCTGTTGTATTCATTGTACTTGTTTCTTTAATAAATTAGTTCAGCCACAATGAAACATTTACTTAACCTTATTTGATAAAATTTTGGCCCTAGGTATTTGTTGAAAATGAATTGCTTTAGGTTGTTTCTTCATGTGTTGTTTTAGTATTTTTTTTCTCAAAGTAGACTTGATTAATTGGTATGAAGATGGAAGAATATATGTAGTTTATGGTTGTTGTTTTCTATGTATACTTAAACATTTAGATTAAAAACTTTTTTCTTAAGTCTTAATGCTATAATTTCATATTATATTGCTTTTATCATTCATATTTGGTGATCTGTGAATGAAATTTTTCTTTATTTTATATATTAGTCACAAGTTGAAGATTTAAGTGAAAATCTTTTAACACTGAAAGAAGCTCTTAAAACAAGTAAAAACAAAGAAAATTCACTAACTGAAAACTTGAATGACTTAACTAATGAACTACAAAAAAAACAAAAAGCCTATAATAAAGTGCTTAGAGAGAAAGATGAAATTGAACAAGAGAATGATGAACTGAAAAGGCAAATAAAAAGACTAACCAGTGGATTACAGGTAATTTTATATTGTGATAATGTCTTTAATTTATATGCAGATAGCAGTTCATTCCCACTTTTTAATTTCATATATAATATTTGCTGGAACTAGTTTCCATGTCTCCTTGATTAATTTAGCTCATTCCTTCAGTGATCTCCATTGTATTTATAATTTTAGAAAAGTATATCTTATTGAAATGCAGAAACAGTTACCATGTTATATATCAGTAGTGTCATTTAGAATGTTTGGTAAACTGTAGTCTCAGAACATTTCTGTAGTTGGAATATTTGGTGTATATTTTGTTTGATACTTTTTTACTAATAAAATGTTAAAATGCTTATTATTTTTCAGGGCAAAACTCTGATAGATAATAAACAAAGTTTAATTGAAGAACTCCAAAAGAGAATTAAAATGCTAGAAAGCCAACTAGAAAGAAAAGTGGATGAGGTAGAAATGAAGCCTATGAAAGAAAAGGTATGTGGAGAAACATACTGATATATTTAAGGTGGTGCAAGACTAAGTTCAATATGTAATTGATGAATAGCTAATATACTATATTTATTTGAGGGCCTCGTACATATTTTAAGTGATTTTGAATAATGTAGAGAAGTCTAAGACAAATGTACTTGAGGAGATCCCTATAATGTAACTCTTACTTGGAAATTACTACATCATGCTTATGTCATCTTCCTGACATCCAAAAATCTCTGCACATTTTGCTTATTTATCACTTCTCCCAATGTAGTTGTTAACATATTGGTGATTTGACCTTTGGGGAAAAAGCTGGGCATTTTTACTCTTCTATCTTGACCCAAATGTGTCCTTTATCCTTAAACTAGAGGCCCCGTGCACAGCATTTGTGCACTGGAAGGATTGGGTGTGGCAGCGTCCCTCATACGAGCCTGAGCCCTCTTGCAGTCCAGGACCCCTTGGGGGATGTTAGACTGCCAGCTTAGACATCTGCTCCCTCATGGGCCTATGCACTGCCACTGAGGTAGGAGAGGCTCCCACCACCGCCACCGCACTTGTCAGCCATGAGCCCAGCTTTTGGCTGAGCGGCACTTCCCCTGTGGGGGCGCATTGACCACCATGGGACACAGCTCCTGCATTGAGCCTCTACCCCCTGGTGGTCAGTGCACGTCATAGCGACCAGTCATTCTGCCGTTCAGTTAAGGTGCATATTAGGGTTTTATTATATAGGACTAGGGGCCCGGTGCACAAAAATTTGTGCACTTGGCGAGGGGAGGAAGGAGTCCCTCATCCTGGCCTGTGCCGTCTCAAAGTCTGGGACCCCTGAGGGGGCGATGTCCACCTGCTGCCATGCATGGCCAGCCTGGGTGAGGGGCTGAGGGCTGTTTTCAGGCTGGCCACAGGCCCCTCAAAGTTCGTGCACTGGGGGGTGGGATGGCTGGTGAGTGCAGGCGTGGACGTTTCCAGCCGGGTGGCCTACCATCGCACATACCTGGTGGGCCTCCACCGCTGAGGGGACACACCTGGTGCAGAGCTGGGTGGCAGGCCAGGGGGTGGATGCTGGTGCATGGTCCCTTGGGAGGGCCTTGCTGCTGAGTGGACACACCGGGGGTGGAGCCAGGCACACACTCGCACACGCCCCACGGAGGCCTCCAGGGTGGAGTCAGGTGGCTGGACCTGTGGCAGACACTCTGCGCAGGGGCGGAAGATGTTCGGGCATGACCCCGAGGGGGTACCCACTTCAAGCCCCCGCCACTGAGCCTCTGAGATCATGTGGGCCCAATTGCTCTATTCCCAGGCCTCACAGAGCCGGGCCGGGCTGCCGGCTCCTGGCCTTGTGGCTGCTCACCGCCCTCTGGAACCACCGCAGGCACGATTGCTTTATTGCCAGCCCCAGCCTCAGGGGTGGGCAGGCTCCCACCCGAGGCAGCCCAGAGCCAACCACTGGCGCGATCTCTCTATTCCCAGCCCCATCTCTCTATTGCCAGCCCCGGCTGCAGGGCCGGGGGCCTGGGCGGCTGCCCGGCCCTGCAGCCACCCGCCACTGCCCGGAACCTACCGCCTGCCACTGCCTGGAACCAACCACCGGAACCAACCAACCTGGCCTCCGTCCTTGCGTGCTCCCGCACGATCGCTCCATTGCCAGCCCGGGCCTCCGCCATCTTGGCTGGGCTAATTTGCATACCATTGTTCTGATTGGCTGTTGGGCGTCCCGAAGAAACGGTCAATTTTAATATTACGCTTTTATTAGGATAGGCAGGACTGTTATTTCAGAGTAAACAGTGTGACTTGGAATATAGTCAGTATTTACAGTAATATTAAAGTAACCAACCCACTCTTAAATTGATTCTATAATATGAGAAAAATTGCTTAAAATTTTCATACAAATTAAATAAACTATTTTATAATAAAAATTACTGATAGTGCCCTGGCCAGATGGCTCAGTTCGTTGGAGCATCATCCCGGTAAGGCACATGCCAAGGCTGCAGATTGATCCCTGATCAGGAAGCAACTGATTGATGTTTCTCTTAGCTATATCTCTCTCCCTGTCTCTTTCTTCCGTCCCCTCTCCAAAATCAATAAACATGCCCTCGGGTGAGGATTAATAGAATTAATCAACCCAAGGAAAAACTAACATTAGCTAAAATATATATAATTAATTTTAGATAAATGATAAACTGAAGAGTTTTATCTTGTTGGTAGCATGAAAATATCAAAAGTGACCTGGGAAATATTGTTGCTAGTGGTAATGTTTGCCCTTGAAGAAAATCACAGTGGAGGAACTATTGTTACAAAAAATTTACCCAGAAAATATTCAATATCTATAAAATAAATTTTCATAACATGAAAACTACATATTTTAATGACTGTATAGAAAATAGGTAATGGGACTAAATGTTTTAACGGAGTATAACTACAAAAAGTATCAAAATTGACCAATGTCAGCATAATTTTGATGAAAATGCTTGCATTTATATACATGGAACCACAACATACTTGCTGTCAGAAGCTTATTGGTGAAAACTAGATGATCAAAATGTCTTTACCCTTCTAGATTGCTCTCTTCACTCTCTCCTTCCTGGGAAAAGGTCTAAATAATCCTTGGATACCTGTTCCTAGCCTGATTGCCATCAGAATACCTCAGTAGCCTTGTAGCTTTCCCTGGACTCCTCTGTTTCAGCTTATTTCTCCTTCAGTTAGCCAATACCATTTCTATTACCAGTTTCTCGAGATTATTTTCACAGTGAAATAATTTGTGAAAGTTTTTTGTAAGCCATCAAGTTCATCCCAGTGTACGACGTTATTACTGACTAGGAATAGAAAGAGAACACAGAAAGTTACACTAATAGTACAGTTTATAACTAGGAGTCCAGTGAGAATGTTCTTCCAGATAACACAGTGCTGGGCATCCCTAATTCAGGAATGTTTTTATACTCAAGGAATCCTTTCATTGAGTATAAAAACAAATTTCAACACCTTTTCCTCTGTAAACAGTGTTTGTAGCCTGTCTGTATTTAAAAACAAAACAAAATAAACAAACAAAAAAAAAACCCCGTGCCTTGCAGTCCTGTTTTTCTTATGATACTTTACTTTTCTCCATAGCACTTACTACTATCTGACAGACTAGAGATTTTCTTAGCTATGTGCTCATCTTTTGGTCTGCAAGCTTTGATGGCAGAAGTGGCCTGTTTGGTTTATTCTTGTCTCTTTAGCAGTCTTTGACACATAGTAGATGTTGACCCAGTATTCGTTGAATGATTGAAAGATTTTAAATGCAATAACAGTATTCTAAAATCTACATGTAAGAAGCTGTTTGAACAGAAAATATGAAAAGATAACTTCTCTCTCCATCCTCTCTTCTTGCCTTTTCTTCCCCAGTCTAGGACAGACCCTTGGTGACATTTGCCTTTGTTATTTTATTGTTAATATTGTTCATTTTAAAATTATTTTCTTTCCTAAATCTTAAGAGGGAAATGTCAGATGGGATAGAATTACTTAATCCCTGCAAAGCACTATTTGATGCAGAAAAATTTACCTACATACATTATGCCCCCAACTAATATTTATATTTTTGGAGGTACACAAAATTCCTTGTTATATTTCAGAAAAAAAAAGAAAAGAAAAGAAAAGAAGTTAGTGACTATTAAACATTTAGTGAATTTTTTTACATTTTTTAAAGGATATTTTTTAGCTGAACTAAATAAAAGAGATTAAAAACTTAGCCAGTATGAGAAAAGTTAATTTTGAGAGGGTAACTTTTTAAAAATGTTTTTATTAATTTTTAGAGAGAAAGGAAGGGAGAGAAAGAAACATTGATAAGAGAGAAACATCTTTGATTGGCTGCCTTTGCATGGCATCCTTCTGGGATCCAGCCCACAGCCAGGGCATGTGTTCTGACTGGGAATTGAACCAGCAACCTCTTGATTTATGGATCAATGCTCAACCACTGAGCTACACCAGCCGGGCAACTTATGTTAGTTGGGCATTTGACTTTCAACTGGGTGTTTGACTTAAAGTTATGGTTGTTAACCCTTCGAGCCCCAACATTCTTTTTTTATAGTAAATAAAAAAGTGTTTCATAATGTCTTCTTTACTATTCCAAATTAAATTTCTTGTTAATATAAACTAGTACCTACATGCATAATTTCAAATTTATCATCATAAATGCCCTAAATAAAAGATAAAGGAAAAACATAGAAGAAAAAAATTATGAAAATAGTATATTAATATATTTTTCATATTTCAGCAAATGTCAATGCCCTGGCATGACTACCCTAAGAGTCATAGTGAGGTTGTCTTGTCCTTGCACCTCTAGGTTGTGTTAATGTTAATTCAGAGTTACGAATGCAGAGTAATACAAGTACAGTATATTCTATTAGCAGTTCATATGTCACGGTGGCATTTCCTTTTATAATCTCATTTCTAAAATGACACACAATTGTTGGTACAGTTTTTAGCAAAATTATATGTACAGATTTTCCTTTTATAAGGCTGTTGCATTCCTAGAAAGTTTATTACATAGTAAAACCATTAAAAATTTCTTGGTAGAATGAAGGTACAAGTTCTTAGCTCAGATAGTTGTGAGCAGAATTTTTAATTATATGAATGCCCAGTAGGACATCTGGAACTTGTGCAGTACATGGGCTGTTTTGATCTTTCCTTGGATACTTTATCTTAATTATCACAAGCCATGACACCTATCCCTAAAAGGCCCTAATTCCTTCCTTGTCCCCCACCCATTTTAGCACTTATCACACTAACATAACTACAATTTTTCTTTTCTTGTTTTTTTTGGGGTGCGTGTTTGTTTTTTCTATATTTTGCTCCATTTCTCTAATCCAAACATTCAGTCACCATAAACTGGACTCTAATATTCATGAAGATATATTTTTTGTTTGATTAATTTATTGTTTCTATTCTTAGATAGTACCTGGTACTTATCTAGCACTAAATAAATATTTATTGAATCAGAAAAGTAATGTTCATTGAAGATTTGAAGGGGCCCTGATGCTAGGATATTGCTAAGGGGTGACAGAATTGGGTTGGTCATTTATACATATAGATTCTTTATTACAAGCTTACTGTAGTCATGATTGTCAATATTAAAAATCTTCATGTAAAGACTCCATAAGGTTGTTATTATTAGTTCAAACTGTTCCCCAGAATTGTATTTGTCAAGTTATAAAATACAGGATACTTAAACTCAAGGTGGTCATTTTTTGGTAATAGCTTGGCATGTCTAAAAATTGTAGAAGTTAGAACCTATTTACTTATTTGCTAAGAAGGATTGTTTTACCATTCCTAGTAAGTTGTAACTGATAACTCTTAAAATAAGATTAAAAACAATATTGATGATTTTCTTTCTCCTTTATTATTGTTTATAGAGTGCTAGAGAAGAATTAATTAGGTGGGAAGAAGGTAAAAAATGGCAAAGCAAAATAGAGGGGATTCGAAACAAGTTAAAAGAGAAAGAAGGGGAAATCTATATTCTAACAAAGCAGTTGAATACTGTGAAGGATCTTTTTGCCAAGTGAGTGTAAAGTAAACCTAATTAATTACGTGTAAAGTCTTTAATTGACCTGGAAGTTATATAGTTTTGTTGTACTTGATAATATAAGAAATTCTCTCATTTTAATTAAGAATTATTATATATGATTTTTTATTTTCTTTCTTTAAAATGTGTTTTGAATATATTTTAAAAACTTATAAATGGGGTTTCCTATAATCCTAGGAAATAGGATTCTGCGTATCCTAGGAAATGCAGAACAATCTGATTTTTGTATATTGGTCTTGTAATGAGTAAAGCTGCAGTTCAATAAATTGAACAAGGCACACAGTGGATGGTATATTTTCATGTTTCTTATTTAATCCCACAGAGTTGATAAGGAGAAACTAACTTTGCAGAGGAAACTAAAAACAACTGGCATGACTGTTAATCAGGTTATGGGAGCACAAGCTTTGGAGTCAGAAAAAGAGCTGGAAGAATTAAAAAAGAGAAATCTTGACTTAGAAAATGAGATATCATATATGAGGTACACTATTACTTGGAAATGTGCTATTCATTATAATGAAGGAAACTGGTTTACCCATAAAAACTGATATAGTAAACATGTTACATATTTTAAAGTTAGGTTCTGTTGGTTTTCTTTTCTGAGTTGAAATATTCCTTTTTCTTTATATGACACACTAGGGGCCCAGTGCACAAAAATTTGTGCACTCGGGAGAACCCTCAGCCGGGCCAGTGCCCTCTCGCAGTCTGGGACCCCTCTGTGGATGTCCACCTGCTGGTGTGCCTGGTCAGCCTGGATGAGGGGCTGATCTCTGTTTGCAGGCTGGCGAAGTCCCCCAGTGTGGACCCTCACCTCATTGGGGTGTGGCCAGCCTGAGTGAGGCGCTGAGGGCCATTTTCAGGCTGCCCACAGTCGCTTTAGGTTTTGGGTGCCTATTAGGGTACCTGGCCACCTGGGTGATGGGCTGATGGCTGTTTTTAGGCTTTCAGGCTGACCACAGCTCCCATTGACCCAATGTCCCAGCAAGGCTGGCTGGAAGCAGGTTTCTGGGGTTTATTTATCTTCCATAATTCATACATTGTTCCTTTAAGCCAAGGCCTAGGAAGCTAACAAAGCCTCCTGTTGGCTTCAGCTCCATGGCTTCTATAATTGAAAGAATGTTGCCTTAGTAGACTCTAGGCAGGCAGTTTCCTCCATCGCTGGTGCAACGGAAGCCTGCTGTTTGCTTCAGCTCCGTGGCTTCTATAATTGCAACAATGTTGCAGATATGTTACCGTGAGCCAGGAGACGCACAGCCGGCCGGCAGACAGTTTACTCCTGGTGCAACGGAAGCCTCTGTTTACTCCAGCGCCATGGCTGCCGGCCTCCATCTTTACTGGGTTAATTTGCATACAGCTGCTCTGATTGGCTGGTGGGCATGGCTTAGGCGTCCCGTAGAAATGGTCAATTTTAATGTTATGTTTTTATTAGATTAGATAATTTTGAATTGTATTCTTAAAATTTTGAATGTTATGTTGTAGGACACTGGATTTTGGTTAAATTCTATGGAAAATGCAGCTATTTTTTACTATAATAAAAATAGCTACATATCAGGCAGTTGATCTGGATAGGTTCAGGGCCAAAACTCCCACTGCTTTCTGTGGGCTCTGATTCCATTGTCAGTGCTATTGGCATCTGTCCTGCCTGTGTACCTCCAAGTTGACAGTCTGCTTCATGTCTTCTCTATGTTACTTCAGTCCTTAGAATCTTCAGTGTTCCAAATAGGACCAGATTCATGCATGTACAGCTCAAGAGTGAGCACAGAAGTTCATAAGCAGCTTTATAATTATTGAAGTTCCTCCCTTTCTGTTTCATTTTGGTTCTCTGATTAAGTCATATTTTCAATTCTGTCTTCTAATTCACTGATTTGATCCTCATTTCCCCCCATTCTGCTGT
This sequence comes from Murina feae, assembly GCA_004026665.1. Classification (NCBI taxonomy): domain Eukaryota; kingdom Metazoa; phylum Chordata; class Mammalia; order Chiroptera; family Vespertilionidae; genus Murina; species Murina feae. The sequence goes on from PVJC01008404.1 coordinate 42,232, forward strand.
GTATTCCTTCCAATGTGTTTTTTGTGTTATGTCATTCTTTATCTCAGACTGTCCTTTTTTTCGTAGTTACTATATCTCTTTTCATATTGTTGAACATTTTTACCATTATTACTCTGAACTCTGAGATTTTTTTATCTCTGCTTCATTTACCTCTTCTTCTGGAGAATTCTCTAGTTCTTTCATTTGGGGAATGTTTCTTTGTCTCATTTTGGTTGTCTGTTTGGTTTGTGACTATGTATTAGGTAGATCCTCTGCACCTCTCAATCTCTTAAAGGCTGTTTCTGACTAATTGGATCAGGCAAAGACTCAAAGCCTCCAGAGGATGCCTCTGTCTACAGACTAATAGAATTCCGACTTGACTTACTCCAAGGCAATCACCCACAGGTGTAGGGAGAGTGTTTTCAATAGTTGTTTCTGCCTGGAGGCTAATTGTTACTTTTAACTTCTTAAGTAGCCTCAGGGCAAGGTTTTTTCCAATAGGGTATGTTGACTGTCTTCCCCCAGGCAAGGCAAATGTCTATGTGGGAAAGATGTCTGCTGCATGAGGGAATAACTCAGCCCAGGAAACTTGAGCTGTCTGCCTTCTGACCTCTATCTTCCAAGTCTTCAGTCCTGAGTTCTGTTCTCATAGCTCCACTTCCCCCTCCTCTGCCAGAGGACAGTTGGGTGGCTCCACAGGAAATTTTTATGCTTTGGCCCTTCAAGAGGGTGCCTGAACTTTCAGCTGACACTCCCTGACAGATAGCACCCCACTGCTTTTCACAGCTAGATATTGTGTGGTTACCCTCCTCAGATTTGGTGCTCTCTGCTGGGGAGCCCAGCTTGAAGATTAGATTCCAGAGTTCTCAGTGGCACCCCTCTCCCCTACCAGCTGGGATATCTCTCCAGGACTTCAGTTGCTTTTTGTGGATGCCTGGCCAGCCCTTTTGTGCCTCCACCCCTCCTACCAGTCTCTATGTGGTCTCCACCTTTGTTCTTGGGTATCAGGGCTCTCTCCTTTGAGTTTTCTGTTGATTATTCAGGGAGACTTTCCATATTTCAGTTGTAATTCCAGCTTGTTCCTGGGAGCATCTCTGTGCAGCATCCACCTGCTCTGCTGCCATATTTAATCTGAGGATCATTTTATAGTGTAAATAGTCATGTCCTAATTTAATTTTATAAAGTTTGTAAGTTTTTTAGAATTTAAAATAAATACAGTGTAAGTAAATGTTATATATTTTCATTCTCTCCTGTATATTTAACGTGAAAAGTTGAAGTTTGATAATAAAGAGACTGTGGTTGTTGTTTTTAGAATCCATCAGGCTCTTCCTCGAGATTCTGTTATAGAAGATTTACGTTTACAAAACAGATACCTTCAGGAAAAACTTCATGCTTTGGAAAAACAGTCTTCGAAGGATGCCTCTTCTAGGCCTTCTGTAAGTGTATATCTTTTCTTTTTATATTTATAATGGTAAAGTTTGGAAGTAAAATCAATTTTTACCTTTCTGGCCAAAACTAGTGTATCTCTGTCCTTAATATATATTAATACAATGAATTCAACTTTTATTTTTAGTAGTTACTGATATATATTAACTTCTTTAATCCTTCTTATATAATAACTATAAACTTAAGATTCTTATGATGCTCATAGAACTTCATTATAAATGATTTCTATGGATTTTAAATGTAGTTGTTATGAGTTTACTGTGGCAAGACTATGCAATTAGGTAAAGTAGGAAAATTATTATTATCCATCGCATTATTATCCATCAAACATGTGACAATGTTTTTAGTGTTCTTTATAAAGACTCATTAATGAAGAATTGTTGGAATCTTATTTTAAATCACACAATGTGTACCTGTTTATTGTTTTTCTTTTCTATTCATGTTTTTTTTCTCTTTCTACCTGAAGCAGAATCTGTTACATAACACAAGTACTCTTTTTACCCTTTCTAACAGTGTTAAGAAATACAGGCACAATATTTTCCCCAAAAAGAACACTTTATACAGGAACAACAAGAACAAAACCCTAAGAGTACTCAGAATTAAAAATGGGAAGGGAATAGATACCAGTGACAACTTATATTATCAGGACTTGAGAAATGCTGTACAGTATCATAGTAAGAAGAGAAAACACAAAGCAGGATATGTTGTAGGTCCTACTGAGTTAAATATATCTGAGGCAAGGCCTAAATAAATCAAGTCTATTAGGCTAAATGATACCTTGGCTTAGATTTTAACTCCAGTTTAGAAAATGACTCAGATCCTGACATTGAGAACATTAATCAAGACTGTTGTGAAAATAATAAGCAGGAATATAAAGTCAAAGCAGAAAATGAACTAGTGAAGAATGGGAAAGGAAAGGAACACATAGCTGAAGACCTCAGTCACAGCAGTCCCACGGACCCAGAAGAGGCTCCCGGGGAGGACCAGGCTCCTGCCACAGTTGCTGCTGCAGTGAGTCAGGGTGCTGAGGAGGCTGCTCAGGCAAACGCTGAGGCTGACGCACCAGTCCAGCCTGGAAATGGCAGGCCCCAGGTTTGAGTACATGGCAGTCCTTTATTTCTTCGTAGCTGAGTTTTCTTATAGCAAGTAGTATACATATGTAGTACAAATGAAAAAGAGTTGTGTGAGATTTATAAAAAATATTAATTATTAATAAACTTCTCTTTAAACTAACATTTGACTAGTTCTTACAAAATTAGTGGTTATGCATTTCCTAAATCATTTTAGTACTCCTTGTTTTACCATTGGTGCCCACTTGAAACTTAGATTAGGTAACAGAATAACAAAAATAAGGCACTTTAGAGGTTTTTGTTTTGCCTTAGAAATTTCTAGTACAGCATGCTATAAAATCTCAATACAAGCAAAATTTCATACAATGAATAATATCAATAAAACTTGTGATGCTGTGTGACATTCTAACATACATAGTAAGTTCCTTCAGCATTTTTTCCAGGTATTATAAAGATAATTTTTTATAATGAAAAAAGGGAACTTACCTGTATTGCTATCTATGTTGTGTTAGATTCTTTGTCTACGTTTAATATCCACAATGCTTTGCCAAGTATTATTGGTGATTTACATGGGAAGCTTAGAGAATAACATCTCTAGTAATTGTTGCAAGACACTTCCTCTCTCTATAATCAGTCAAAATATGTTTAAAACAAAAGAATTACTTATTTAAAAAAAAGATGCAGAACATAATTTAAATGCAGGTCTAACAGCCTAACTCTACAGTTTATGAACTTTTGGGGTACACACTACTTTTGGGCAGTTTACACAACACAGAATAAGACAAGTCTGTTCCCAATTGAAGTCAAATAGCGTTTCTTTTTTTTTTTTTTCTCTATCCTTTTCACCTAAGGTATTTCAGTCATCTAAGTTCTAAAAACATTGACTAAAATCACACCTTTAAATGTTCAGAGGAAATGTATGAAAGTTAATTCTCATTTCTTTTGTCAGGTTTATAATGGTTCTTTTCCCCCCAACTACATAAATAATTGAGAATTTGAGACTTTTCACTTTATAGAAAAACGTAATCAAGCACAAGTTTCTCTTTCAAATAACCTGTGATTTAGAATGAGATGTAAAAATGAACATAAGTAAAACCCAAGGTGGATTCATGCCAAGAGAAATGCAAATACAGTGTTAATGATGAGGGAGTGATTGCTTCAGCTCAAGGAATGAGGAAAGCTTTCAGAAGGAGGAAGGAATTGAGGCACTTACTTTTGTAGGCTTGTGTGTATTGGTTTGCTATGGCTACCATAACAAAGAAGGACAAATATGATGGCTGAAATATCATGAATGCATTTTCACAGTTCTGGGAGCCAGAAATCCAAAATCAAGATATTAGCAGGGTTAATTCCTTCTTCAGGCTGTGAGGCAGTATCTGTCCAGACCGCTCTCGTTATCTGTTCCATGTCAGTCTTCTCCTGTGTCTTCACATGTCTTTCTTTGTTATATGTCTGAGTGCCGATTTCCTTTTTGTATAAGAACACTACTCATTGGATTTGGGCCCAACCTAATGACCTTATTTTAACTTGATTTTCTCTGCAAAGGCCCTATCTCCAAATAAGGTCCTTCGGTACTGGGAGTTAGGATTTCAACATGTGAATTTGGGAGTGGGGTGCAGGTGGGTATAGTACAGTCATACTTTATTATTGGACTGAAAATAGAAACATTATAGTTTAGTTGTTATGAGAGTATATATGGAGACATTCATTATATGTGTAGACACTGGTAAGTGATACTTGACTTTGCTTTCAATATTAATTAAAATATATGACCTTTCCTCCTGCAAATTTTATATTCTTATTTATTTTTGGTTGTTTTCTCCAGGGCTCTCCATATTCTTTTAAGGAAAACGTTCCATTTTAGCATTGTGTTTTCTGATTTAGTATGTCTTATGCAGGTTTTATTTATTAAACCTTAAAAGTATTACTAACTGTATTTTCCTGAAGACTTCAGAAATAGAGTCAGATGATCATTGGCAAAGAGAACAGGAGCTTCAGAGGGAAAACTTGAAGTTGTCATCTGAAAATATTGAACTAAAATTTCAGCTTGAACAAGCAAATAAAGATTTGCCAAGATTGAAGGTAAATTTAGTATTCTTTATTACAGTTTGGAAATCTAATGCCTGAAAACCTTTTTCTCCCTATTTAATTGTTATGCTTACCATATTAGTTTATGAAGAAGTCAAAAACTCATATTTATAAAAATGTTATACTTTCTACATTTATTCTTTTAACGATTATTTGTTGAGGGCCTACTTTGTGCCAAGCACTCTTCTAGATGCTGGGAAACAGCAATGAAAAAAATTCTTGCATTCATGGAACTTAATATTCTAGTGGGCTGATAAACAAGTAAACAGGTTAGTATCTTCTACAATAATAAAAGTATATTATGCAAATTGGCCAAATGGCTGAACAGTGGAATGAATGTTTAGACGACCTTCTGGACAAAGCCAGGGCTGCGAGGCGGCCAGGGCAGCCTGGGCTGCAAGGCCTACTCTTACAGAATTTTGTGCATTGGGCCTCTAGTGGAATAATAAAAGGCTAATATGCAAATCGACTGAACAGTGGAACGACCAGTCGCCATGATGCGCACTGACCACCAGGGGTCAGATGCTAAATGGAAGAGCTACCCCTTGGTGGCACAGGGGGAGCGTTGCTCAGCCAGAAGCCCTGACCCGGGCTCATGGCTGGCAAGCACAGTGGTGGTGACGGGAGTCTCTCCCACCTCCATGGCAGCGCTAAGGATATCCAACTGGTGGCTTAGGGGAGTGGGTCTAAAGTGTCAATCAGACATCCCCTGAGGACTCCAAGATTGCTAGAGGGAGCAGGTTGGGCTGAGGGATGCCTCCGGATGCATGAAGTTCATGTGCCAGGCTTCTAGTCCTATATAATAAAAGGCTAATATACAAATAGACCAAATGGCAGAACAACTGGTCGCTCTGACGTGTGCTGACCACGAGGGAGTGCGTGCAGAACATGGCGGACAGGCATTGGCTGTGGCAGGATAGTGGAGCAGTTGAGCAGGGGTGCCAGACCATGGCAGGGTCACTGTAATCGGGGTGAGCCTCTGGTGGGTACCTAAAATTCTTTGCTCCCAGGAGCCGCAGACCCGCCAGTGATCGCACCTGCTGCTGGCACCGGCCCTGCTCACACTCACTGCCAGCAACAGAGCTGCCGCTTGCACCCACTACTGTCGCTGGAGCCTCAGGTCATACCCACTGCCAGTGATAGCCCTGCTCGCGCCCACTGCCAGCACTGGAGCCGCCACTTGCACTCACTGACAGCGCCTCGCGCCGGTCTCGATCATTTGGCGCCATCAGTGAGTTCGAGTGGTGGCTGCTGGCCCCAAATGCCCCTGAGGGCTTATCCACCTCCCACTACTCCTGAAGGGGCGATTGGGCAGCAGCCGCCACTTGCACCCGCTGATGGTGCAGCCCTGCTCGCACCCATTGTTGGCACCAGCCACAATTGCTCCATGCCGTTAGCATGTAGGAATGGTGGCAGCAGGAGCAGGGCTGCCAGCAGACGGGGGAACGGGAACCGTGATGGAAGGGGCCAGGCAGGGGCATGGAGGATAGGCTGCTGTTGTGCCCACTGTAACCTCACAGCCCACAGTTCCTTTTGAGGTGCACGAATTTGTGCACTTGGGGTGGAGGGAGTCCCTCAGCCCGGCCTGTGCCCTCTCGCAGTCTGGGACCCCTCGGGGGATGTCCACCTGCTGGCGCGCCTGACCAGCCTGGGTGAGGGGCTTTCAGGCTGCCCACAGCTCCCATTGACCCAACGTCCCAGCAAGGCCGGCTGGACACAGGTTCTGGAGTTTTTTCTCCTATAATTGATACTGTTCCTTGAAGGCCTGGGGTCATCTTCTATAATTGATACACTGTTCCTTTAAGGCGGCCTTCTAACTACTAATGAAGCCTCCTC
>PVJC01008405.1:0-48655 GCA_004026665.1 Murina feae
ACGTGAAGTCACTCTTTAGGTCAGTACTTTCCATGGGCCTTGTATAGTGCTTTGCATGTAATGGACACTCGGGAAATGTGGGTGGAATTGAACTGACACCCCTCTAAGCAAGTGGAGCCGGCTGTGCAGTCAGTTACATAAGTAGAATGTACATGTCTAAATAAATAAGGGCATGTTTGCACTCCTCCCATAGGCGCTGTGTTAACTAGACTTTCTGTTTTTAAAATCATTCTTTACTTCAGTGCATAATACCAGTTTTAAAAGAATAATCGACACACGTCTGCTATTGCAGTTATGCCCTACATCCCCTTTAGGTAAGAGTCAGCATGAACGTTTGTTTTCATTTCAGAATTAGCAAAAATAAAGCACTAAGGATCAACTATCGAGTTCCTTACAAAACATACCATCAATCAATATATACATGAACCGTAAGTCTCCTAACACAACACTTCTTATTAAAACAACAGACTACACTGCCATTTTCTCTCTAGAACCCACTGGGAGAAACCTACTTCCTTTCCTCCTGGGGGAATGAGTGATATATGATAAGCATAAATCAATTCATTATCCACAGCCCAGGAAAATAAAATCAAATGTTAAATTAATTATGGAGTGATCAAATATACAACTTACTAGGACCAAAGAGCAAAATCACAGGCACCTTAGATTTATGTAATACTAAGCACCTTTATATACATTATCTTAATTAACCCTAGTGATATATTAAAAATTACATGAGCTTACAATGCCTCTTAACCCGTATTTCTGCAAAGGGTTAATTGGTCATGTCTCCATTCTCTGTAAATGCTCCCAGAGTACCCCATTTTAGAATCACACAACATTCATAGTTTTTGAAGATTAAAATTTCAAGCTGCTTTTTTTAACCATTGATGAGTGAGATCAAATTAAAATGCTAATTACTTAGCATTAACTCTTGAGAACATCAAAGGCAATTAAGCTTTTAAACAGAAAAAATTTTTAAAAATTACTTCATTTTCTTTTTCATTACCAGCTTTGTGATTACCTGCCTTGTTCAAATCAAAGGCACTTTTTCCAAGAGAAGGGTCTGGATGCAGGAAATAAATACAATTCTTTATTTCTACCTGTATCTTATTTGTGGCTTCACAATAGGTAGCTGCTGTCTATTCCTGAGTTTTTATTTTCTCATCATTAAAATGAGGGAGTTGGCTAAAATAGCCTCTCAGATCCTTTGCCTGTGCTCAGTTATCTAAACCTCATATCAGCAGCATTGTTCTTGCACAGCACTTTGTTCACTGGTCTTCTCTTAGTCTCACTATTCAGGTTGGAACTTTTTTTAAAATGAAAGTAATACTGCCAAGTTTGCTTTAAAGTATAGAATCTCAGCATAAAGGATGGGATTGTGCTACTGAGGCTAATATTGATAATAATACGACTACTACATTTAATGTTTATCAAGTGCCATGAGGTCTATAGACATTATGTCAACAAACACAATCTTGTATTATTATCTCAATTTTTCATATTAGAAGAGCTAAAGTAAACTGCCCCAAAAGGAAACTGAAGCCATACTATTAATAAGACATTCTATTTTCAGAATGTTGGCACATGTCTTTACACTGCAGGTCACAGGGCAGAACCGTCAAGGTAATGGGAGGCATGGGATGAGTTCATCTGGGATATGTACTCATTTTTATAAATCTGCACATAAATTCACTGTGATTCACTTCCTCCTACAAAACAAAACCCTTTATAATGGAAGATGTGTTTGCAACTGCCATGCCATTTTCATTGTAAAATGAAAGTATGCACAGGTAAGCTTAAGATAGTATTACTGGAACCACAGTGATATAAAATCTCAAACTAAAAATGGAATCTTGTAGTTCGGAAAACTAGCAACAAAGAGAATTACTGTTGAAAATTTAGGCATTTCATTTTAAAATTCTAAAAACAAATAGAAGATAATTGTGAGTGTAACTTTGTCAATACAGTGAAAAATATTGTGATATATATATATATATATATATATATATATATATATATATATATAGTTCACAGTAGTGCAGTGGATTTATTTATTTATTTATTTATTTATTTATTTCACTTATTGTTGACATTATTATAGATGTTCCTCATCCCTCCTGCCTTTACCCACCTCCACCCATTTTTCATTTTTATTATACTGTGTGCCTTCACATCCCTCCCCAGCCATCACCACACTATTGTCTGTGTCCATGGGCTATGTATCTACTTTAATAAAAGCATAATATTGAAATTGACCATTTCTTTGGGACACCTAAGCCATGCCCACCAGCCAATCAGAGCGACTGTTTGCAAATTAGCCCAGCCAAGATGGCGGAAGCTGGAACCCCAGGAGAAGCTGCATACCACGGCCCAGCAGGGCAGACAGAAGCTGTGCCATTGGCAGGTCCCCGAATGGAGGGGTGGATGTTCCAGAGGTGGAGGTGCTCCTGTTTTGCAGCTGCAGTGCCCAGGCTGCGTGGGCAGCTGCCACCTGGATGGTGCTGAGCCCTGAGCTGAGGGTTAATGCCCCCTCCCCATGGAAGCTTTAATGAGGGAAGGAGGGCTGCTCCCTATCTCACACACACCACCTCCTGGGCCCACTCTCTTGCTGGCTCCATTTTCTCTTCCACAGGGGCAGGGGTCTCCTGTGAGAGGACCCAGTCTCCCTTCAGAGCTGGGATGAACCCTCAGGAGCCAGGAGATGGAGAGATGGGCAGGGGGCAGGTGGAGGGAGCAGCAGCTCGGGAGAGTTTGGGGGAAAGAAACCAGGTGGGGGAGGGGCAGAACAGAAGGGAGGGAAAGAGTCACGGGACAGCAGAGTTGAGAAAAGAGGATGTATGAGTGAACTGTAGGGCCTATAATGAAAATCAAGTATAGTTGTGTACTGGGGACAGATTTTAAAAGTAGAAGTCAGAAAAGAAAAAAAAGATAAATGATAGTGGATGATTAGGTAGGTAAATAGATAGGTATTAAAACAGTGGAAATAAGTAGAGAAGAATGTATGGCAAAGGTAGGATGAGAGAAAAAGAGGGAGGGAAGAAAATTTATAAAGGGGGAGCTGGTAGAGCTTACAAGGAGAATGGGAAGAAGGAAGGAATGGGGGAGGGAGCAAAGCAGGCCAGAGGGAGGAAGTGAAGAAAAAAATTAAGGTGGGAAGGAAGGAAAAGGGGAGGGTGGGCAGGGGTAAAGATAAAAGAAAGAAGGAATGTGGGAAGGGAAGGAGGGTTGTAGAAAAATGGGAAGAATGATGATGGAACAGAAGTAGGAAATAAGGAGGAAAGAAAAGTTTATAAATGATGAGTCAGTAGGAAAAGTGTTACATAAAGGAGAAAAATTGTGGGAGAGGAAGAAGCCAATAAGGAAGTCAAATACAATTGTGTGTGAAGGAGATAAGATTAAAAAAGAAAGTTAAATGGAGATCTATCTATCATTTGTTGTAATACTTATCTATCATTTATTGTAACACTTTAAGCAATAAAAAAAAATAAAAAATAAAAATAAAAAAATAAAAAAGAAAGTTAATAGGGGTGACCAGGCCGGCAGGGGAGGGCAGTTAGGGGGACCAGGCAGGCAGGCAGAGTGCTTAGGGCAGGCAGGCAGGTTAAAGGTTAAGAACCAGAGGTCCTGGATTGTGAGAGTCCCCAAGAATTCCATATTGGAGAGAATGCAGGTCAGGCTGAAGGACCACCCCGCCCCCCCCACACACACCCCGTGCATGAATTTCATGCACTGGGCCCCTAGTATATGATATTTGGCTACGAGAAATAAACCAGACAGAGAGATAAATACCATAATCTGACTGATACATGGAATCTAATGAACAAAATTAACGAACAAAATAGAACCAGAAGCATGTATACATGGAACAGACTAACAGCTGTCAGAGGAAAGGAGAATGGAGGGGGCAGCGGGAGGACTGGATGAAAGAGTGCAATAGGTTTAAATTAGAATTTTCTTTGAAAGTAATTCTGTTTAAAAATAGGCACATTGTTATTGACAGTGTAGATGATGCTTTCTAGCAAAATGAAAACAGACATACAGTATAATAAATTATATGAAAACTGCCAATTAGAATCTAGCCTGTCTAGTGGGAACAAACACTATTCTTGCCCTGAAATGAGCACTGGGTACTGTCATATCTAATTCTTTTTGGTAGTAGTTAACTTGGTCTTGTCTCACATGCACTTATTCAGCTGATTTCTCAAGAACACTTTGCAGGATTAAAAAAAAAATAGAATAGATATTTTACTACTGCATTTTTTTGGGTAGATGCTTTATTTCACAGTTTCAACCTTCCATCTATGGATCAAATATCTCCAGAAGTTGTAGTTTGTTTTCATATACATGTTGGTTCTCATACTGCTTTGTTTGTTTTCTTATTAATTAAATTCAAATTTCAATATTTTCTGTTGTAGTCAAGAAGGAATAATAGGGACTAAAGATTTTCCCATATGAAAAATCAAAAAGTGAACAGAATATATCAAACAATAGCTTTAAATATATTTGGGGATCTGTCAATGAAGGACAGTGATAACAAGGAGATAAAAACTAATAAGGTGAGCCTGACTATTCATTACTTCAGCTTACTGTTGAATTTCTAGGCACTGTGTGAGAAGAGGGAACCCAGAGGGAAGCCATTGAACTGTGAGTTAAAAGGACAGAGCTGAAAATCTGAGAAGACAAAGGCACCAGAGGTCACAGGGAATACTATAAAAAAGAAGAGAGCTAAAGAGAAGAAAAACTCTAACAAGCTGCACAAGGTTCATCATTTTTATAAGTTTTCATATGTTTTTATTTGTTTTAGAGAGAGAAGAAAGGAGAGGGAGAAAGAGATTTTGGAAAATGGAGTCCAAAATTCAGGCATGTGTCCTGACCGAGAATTGAACCTCTTGGTGCATGAGATGATATTCAACCAACTGAGCCACACCAGGCAGGCCAGAGGGTTCATCTTAAACAATCATCTGAGCAACAATAAGTATATGTATATGTATGTGGTGAAACTACCCAAGGCCAGGTTAAGAGCCATGGGGATGAATTGCATATAGCAGTACTCAGCATTCCCAAAAGCCAGACATAGCGTTATTTCTACTCTGCAAACTAGAAAACCTTGACATTCATGAGTTAGTAGACTCAGAAGAGTCTTGGTTCAGTACTGAGGAATAAGTTTCCTTTTTTTGAAGCACTATTTCATTCCCATTTAACAAAATTCAAAAGCAAGTTTTAAAGAACCAAACTATTTCTATGTAGTCCCAGAACAAAGCTCAAGGATATGCATAGGATGCCCCCAAATACCCAGCAACCATCAAGGTAATATTTGCAAGATCTGTCCTTCAATACAAAATTACCAGGCTTTAAAGTAGGCTAAGAATATGACACATAATGAGAAGAAAAAATATATCAATCAAAACTGATCAAGAATGGGTAGAGACATTAGAATTGGCAGTCCAGGACAACAAAACAGTTATTAAAAGTTTTGCATGTTAAACCTCAGAGGGAAGGCAGAGGAGGGTGGGTGGGAAGAGATAACTCAATGAACTTGTATACATATATGCATAACCCATAGACACAGACTATGAGGTGGTGAGCGCCTGCCAGGAGATTGAAATGGGATGGAAGAGGTTAATAGAGGAAAAAAGAAAATCTAAGTAATACTTTCAACAATAAATATTAAAAGAAAAAAGTCTTGCCTGCATTCAAAGAATTAAGTATAGGAAGAAAATGTCAAGGAAATGAGAAGATAAGTCACAGATGGGGGGTAAACAGTTTCAAAAGACACATGTAATAAAGGACTCTTATTCAAAACATTCAAAGAACTCATAAAACTCAAAAATGAGAAACAACCTGATTAAAAATGGGCCAAAATCCTTAAAAGACACTTCACCAAAGAACATATACAGATAGCAAATAGAATATGAAAAGCTGCTCCACAACATATATCATCAGAAAAATTCAAATTAAAACAACAATGAGCTACCACTACACAGCTATTAGAATGCAAAATCCAGAACTATCAACACTTAATGCTAGAGAAGATATGAAGCAACAGAAACTTATTCATTGCTGGTGACAAAGCAAAGTGATACAGCCACTCTAGAGGACAATTTGGCTGTTTCTATAAGACAAAACATACTCTACTTATAAGTCCCAACAATGATGCTTCTTGGTATTTATGTAAAGGACTTGAAAACATGTCTGCACAAAAACTTGCATGCAGGTGCTTATAGAAGCTTTACTTATAATTGCCAAAACTTGGAAGCAACCAAGATACCCTTCGGTAGGAGAATGGACAAATAATCTATACAATGGAATATTAGCCTATATAATCCTATATAATAAAAGCCTAATATGCTAACTGTCCAGTTGTCTATTCAACCAATCAAAGAATAATATGCTAATGATAGGCTAAGACCACTCAGCTGCTTGCTATGATGTGCACTGAGCCCCAGGGGGCAGATGTTCCAACCGGTAGGTTAGCTTGCTGCTGGGGTCCAGCCAATTGGGACTGAGTGAGATGGACCGGACATGTCCTGGAGCCTTCCCATGGTCCCTCCCCAGCTGACCAACCTCCCGTGTCCCTCCTTGGTCTTAATCATACACCAGCGGGGTCCCTCAGCCTGGCCTGTACCCTCTTGCAATTCAGGACGCCTCGGGTGATGTCAGAGAGCCAGTTTCAGCTCAATCCCACAGTCCAGGCCAAGAAACCACACTGGTGCATGAATTTGTGCACCGGGCCTCTAGTAAAAGTATAATGTGCAAATTGACCCAATGGCAGAATTGGCTATGGCATGTGCTGACCACCAGGGGGCAGATGCTCAATGCAGGAGCTGCACCCTGGTGGTCAGTGTGTTCCCACAGCCAACCTCCCGTGGTTCCTCCTCCCAGCCTGATGCCCCAAATGGCCCTGATCAGGATTGGGACTGGGCAAGATTGCCCTGATTGCCCCAATTGCTGGCCAGGCTGAGAGACCCCATCTGTGCAAGCATTCATTCACTGGACCTCTAGTTTAGTGATAAAAAGAAATCAGATATCAAGCCACAAACAAACATGAAGGAAGCTTAAATGTATATTACTGAGTGAAAGAAACCTATCTGAAAAGGCTGTCTGAGTCCAACTGCAACTGACCTTAGAACAGTGATTCTCAACCTTCTGGCTCTTTCAAACAGTTCCTCATGTTGTGACCCAACCATAAAATTATTTTCATTGCTACTTCATAACTGTAATGTTGCTACTGTTATGAATCGTAATGAAAATATCTGATATGCAGGATGGTCTTAGGCGACCCCTGTGAAAGGGTCATTTGAACTCACAGGTTGAGAACCGCTGCCTTAGAACAACATAGATTTGAAATGCAAGGATTCACTTATATGCAAATATTTTCCAATAAGTATAATTGGCTCTTCTTATCAGTGGGTTTCACATCTGCTGATTGAACCAATCATGGATTGAAACCAGCATTTTTTCATTTCTAACTGTGGTTTTCCAATTGCAGATTCCTAACTGTGGATCCAAAATACTGTTTTGGATCCTTAGTTGATTGAATCTGCTGATGCAAAGGGCTGATTATAGAGTCAATAGTTATATTAATATTTTCAATTGTGCAGGTTCAGTGCTCCTAACCCCCCAGCTGCTTAAGGGTTAACTGCATATGACCTGGAAAAGGCAAAAATATGGTTGCCATGGAAGGGAGGAGGGATGAATAGGTCAAGCACAGAGCACTTTTAAGGCAATTAAAATACCACAGCGATGAATACATGTAATTATACATTTGTCCAAACCCATAGAATGAACATCAAGAGTGAATCGTAATGTAAACTATGGACTTTGAATGATAATGATGTGCCAATGTAGATGCATCAGTTGTAACAAATGCACCACTCTGGTGGGGGAAGGCTATGCAGATGTGGGGGTAGGAGGTATATTGGAAGTAACTATACCTTCCCCCCAATTTACCTATGAACTTAATACTTCTCTCAATAAATAGCCTTAATAAAAAAAGAATGCTATGTGGAGACATGGAAAATGCAAAAATCCAATTTGAATTTCCCAAGATAGAATATAAAATATATGAGGTGAGAAATACAGTGGCTTAAATTAATAGATTAGATATTACAAAATAAAAAGTTACTAAATTTAAACACATAGTAATAAAAATAATCCAAAGTGAAGTACAGAGAAAGAAAGAAGAAGGGAGAGGAAGAAGGAGAGAGAGAAACCAGAGCATCTTTGAGCTATGGGGTAACCTTGAGAGGTCTAATACATATATACATGTGGAATCTCCAAAAGGTAGGGGAAGAAAGAATATTAAAAAAATAATGGCCAAAAGTTTTTCAAATTTGAAGGAAACAGCAGACCTACAGCTTCAAGTAGCTCAACAAACCTTAAGCACAAAAACTTAAAGGAAACTGCATCATGGCACACCATAATTTAGTTGTGCAAATGAATAAAGAAAACAAAGTCATAATCTGAGGGTGGTAAAGGGCAAAGAGTGTCAAATATATGGTGATGGAAGAAGATTTTACTTTGGAGGGTGGGCACACAATAAAATATACAGATGACATATCATAGAATTATATACTTTACACATATAATTTTATGAACTAATGTCACTCCAATAAATTTAGTTTTTAAGAAACCAAGTAGAGGAAAAAATAAATGTACAGAGGAACAAAAATGAGCACCACAGGTATTTTTTTTTCAATCAAAACAAGAAGACAATGCAAACATAAAGACATTGGAGCAATATCTTCAGAGTAAAGTTTTAAAATGGCATTCAGAGTCATATGATCTTTTCAATAGATGTAGTAAAAGCTTCAGATAAAATACAACGTCCATTTCTGAACACAGCTCTTGGCATATTGGGAATAGAAGATGGCTATCTTAACTGGATAAGTGGTGTCTACAATAAACTTATAGCTAATATCATAGTTAATCAAGAACGTTTCCCATCTAAGGTTGGGAACAAGGCCAGGATGCCTTGTCTTATCACTTCCATTTAGCATCATGCTGAAAATCTTAGCTAGGGATATAGGGCAATCAAAACTATATCAGGCTTTTTTGAATGCATGTATGTGAAAAATGGTAACTCTATTATAAAATTCATATGGAAATAATTTGAAGGCTCTAAAGTAGGTAAAATAACTTTGAAAAAGTTAGAGGAATAACACTACCTAATTTTGAGATATAAACTAAAACTGTAGTAATCAAGACCTTGTTGTATTGGCATACAGATGGATAAATACATCAGTGGAAGAGAATAGGTAATTCAGAAATAGATCCACACATATATAGAGAGATGAATTTCATTAAATATACAAAAGCAGTCCTAACTGGTTTGTCTCAATGGACAGAGCGTCGGCCTGTGGACTGAAGGGTCCCAAGTTCGATTCCAGCCAAGGGCATGTACCTTGGTTGCGGGCACATCCCCAGTGGGAGATGTGCAGGAGGCAGCTGATGGATGTTTCCCTCTCATCGATGTTTCCAACTCTCTATCCCTCTCTCTTCCTCTCTGTAAAAAATCAATAAAATACATTTTTTAAAAAATGCAAAAGCAATTTAGCAGAGAAAAGATAGTACTTTTTAGTATCCATTTATAAAATTATGAGATTGAGCCTATAACTTATACTATATTCATAAATTACATCAAAATGTATCATAGACCTAAATGTAAAACATGAAACTATAACATTTATACCAATCCAAAACCAAAAATTGGTATAATATTTGAAAAGACACTTACCTAAAAAAGATAAAGGATAGAACATGAAAAGATGCTTAAAGTCATTAGCCATTAGAGTAATGCAAGATAAAATCACTGTAAGATACCACTACACATGTATTAGAATGACTAAAATTTAAGACTGGTCTTATTAAGTGCTGGATGGATTTTTATGACCTAAAATCCCCATTTAGTGGTAGTGGAAATGTAAAATGGTGAAACCACTTGGGAAAGTGTCTTAAAAATTAAATAAATTCCTATTATATGTCCAGCTATCCTACTCTCAGGTATTTATTCAAGAGAGAGGTAAACATATGTCCATACACACATGTGTGCACAAGTGTTTTTAACTGCTTTATTTTTAACAGCTAAAAATTAGAAACAATCCAAATAGCCATCATAAGATGAATGCATAAAGTGTGATATTTTGATATAACAAAATGCTGACTACCAATAAAAGAAAAAAAAACTGTTCCTAAACCCTACAACATGGATGGATCTCAAAATAACTGCTGAGTGAAACCACACAAAAGAGTGCATACAAATTGCCTATTTGTATAAAATTCTAGAAAGTGAAAAAGTCCTGATAGCATGAGAAAGCAGGTCAGTGACTGCCTTGGGTTCAGGGGAGTTAAGTGGTGGCTTCAGGGGAGTTAAGTGATGGCTTCAGGGGAGTTAAGTGGTGGCTTCAGGGCATGAGAAGCTTGTGAGGGGGTGGGTATGCTCATTATCTTGTCTGTGGTGATGACTTCATGGAGGTATACATAAATCAAAATGTAAACTTGTACACTTTAAATATGTGGATTTTATGCTTTGTCAGTTATACCTTAAGAAAGCTATTTTTAAACTTTAAAATTTCCAGCTTCTCCTGAGAAAGCTCTAGCTGCATTGCATCTGCTCGACTGTGCTGTGACAGAAGCTGTCCCTTTTCCATCCGTCACCTGCTGTCAAGCTTGCCACAGTCCCTCTCCCTCCCCTTTGTTGCTGTTATCTTGTCTCATTCATTTACTTGACTGCCTTAGAAATTTGAATTCATGTCTAGTGATTAGTTTCTTGTCTTCTGTTAAAAAGCAAAGAAATATTATATGAAGTGAAACAATCCAGTCAGAGAAAGACAAGTACCATATGATCTCACTTATACATGGAATCTAATGAACAAAATTAACAAACGAAACAGAAACAGACAGAGAACAGACTGACAGCTGTCAGAGCGAGGTGGGTTGCAGGGATGGGTGAAAGGATTAAACAAAACAAACAAACAAAAACCCCCCAAAACTTTTAGACACAGACAACAAAATGGTGATTACTAGAAGGAAAGCGAGGTGGGAGGAAGTTGAAGAGAATAAAGGGAAGATCAATGGGTAAATGATGACAAAAGGACTTGAGATGCTGAAAACACAATACGTAGAGGATGTACTATGGAATCGTACACCTGAATTGTACACCTAAAACCAAAGTGTTCTCAATAAATTCAATTAAAAGAAAATAAAATAATTTCTTCCATCAGACTGTAAGGGAGAAGCAATCCAAATCCCTTAACTCGCTCTATGGTATCCTCTGTTGTAAGGTCTCACCTGGTTTTCCAAACCCATTTCTTCACTTCTATACAAAAGACGCTCTCTCTCTTACACGCTATTGCCCACATTCCGAACAAGCTGTTTGTGCTGGGTTTGCTTACTTAGCATGCAAAGGAGATCCCTATTGAAACTATTAGCAAAAAGAGTAAGTAGGAAAACAAAGGACTGCCTTTATATTCATGGTTAGGGATTTTCCTTTCTACCAAATGATTATTGGAATTCATTTTAGGTCTCTTCACAAAGAAGTTGCAAAAAGAAAAGAATCCTTGAGAGAAAAAAGTGATTTCTTGCTGTTTGGTACAAGACATAAGAGATTTAAAAATAAATGACCTTGGAAAATGAGAGGCTGTAAAAGTTATGAGCAGCCATTTCATCCGTACAGGCTGGTATAGATGTGATGGGACAGGTGTTATCCCAAGTCTCTCACTGTCTTTAGCCATAAATCTTCCGATGGCAAAGTATTGTTGAATCAAGGCTGTAATTCCTAGCTATGTTAGGTCAACCTGTTATAGATAAGGTTGTAATATTTTTATTTTCCTGCAAAGTCACCCAAACCCTGTCACATTTTCTTATTTGAAATATTCTTCTTACCACTTGCTTCCAAAGCTGAACAATAAATAATAAATATCATGAGAGTATTAAGCGAGTTCATAACATTAGTTTTATTCTTTCTATAATTTGCATGAATACTGTCAATATGAGATAACTGCTTGTATATCTTGCATGCCTATCTCATCTATATACTCAAATATCGCATTATTTGTAATAGTTTCACATTATATACTCACAAATAAAACTTCTCATCCCATACTGGATTCAAATTTCCAAAAATGGTTTTAGTTCTTCTTTTGTTCTTTCCAACTTGAACGGTAACGTATGGATCACTGGACCCCGTTTTGTCTTTTGCCTGCAACCCTTGTGCAGAAACCACTAAAATAACAAAAAATAAACATTTTGATATAAAGGTTTCCCCAGAAACAAATAATAATGAAGGACACTTCTATCACTTTGTCCCTGGTTTTGAAGATGCATCCCCATTGCTTTTATTCTCATGAGCAGCAGGACTTTAAAAAAAATGCTTAATAAAATTATGAATATACTGCTCATTAAAATCGTCCTTTGGACTAATATGCTTTTGCCTGTAGTGAATAGTGAATTAGATCTCCACCTAGATACAATTGGCAGTCCGACATAGGCAGGCCGACATCCTCTGAGGGATGCAGTAGTGCGCCAAGCAGCAGGCAGCCAGGGAGGAGCTTGAGCCAGGGCTGGGCACCACACTGCTCCCCTCCCGCATCTGGGCCCTTTGTGCCTATTGCCACTGCCACTTGGTAGCACTGCCAGAGAGACAGGAGAGGCTCCGCCACCACCGCTGCGCTGGCAGCCATGAGCCAGGTTTCTGGCTGAGCAGTGTTCCTACTGTGGGAGCACACCAACCACCAGGGGGCAGCTCCTGCATTGATCATCTGCCTCCTGATGGTCAGTGCGCATCGTAGTGACCAGTCAGTGGAGAGGTCGCTTAGACTTTCACATACAGAGAGATAGTAGCTGAACGCTCATATATATACCTTGCTGTGTACATATATAGAGAAATAGCCATGCACATACAATATTCAAAAATTTCCACAACATAATTCAAAGGCCTATCATTTAAATTTATTTATTTATGTATGAGTTTGCTGTCAGTGCTGATCAACTCAACCCAATAAAAGAATCATCTTTATTCTTCCTTGTAAATACTCAACCAGTAAATTAAGAGGCTTGGTAAATCTTAACATGATAAATAACACACTTACTGTTAATGTTACAAGCAACCTCAGAAGTTCAAATTACTAGACATCACTAAACTCAAATTTTCTTGACTCAAAGATCAAATGGATGAGAGTTATTGATCCAGGAGTAAGTAAGATGTTACTTATTTTCTTATTAAGAAAAACTGACTGAGGAGATTATTGGGTACTCTTGCAATTTATTTTTTACAGGAAGCAACCAAGCTAATAATCTCTTGTACAGTGCAGGATATTGATGGGTATATTGTCAAACAGAAGCTGCTTCCGCTGAAGAGCTTTCGATTAGACCAAGACATAGCTTTTGCTTAAACAATACACAGATAGGACAAGACATTACTTGTTATCCATTATATATTTTAGAAATTTGAAGTACCAATTAGACTTCTTGTCAATGTTGACAAGAATGAAAATTATATTTATTTTATCTGCAGTTATTTTAAGCAGTGATTTCTAAGACATAAAAACTCAATGGTGAATAAGAATTTTAAAGACTTATTTTTACCTGTAATGGTTATTTTTGCTGACCACTTAGATGTCCCATCCAATACACTCTGTTTGGCTGCCTTTGTGTACTGAACAAAATCCTCTTTAGAAATCTGAAACATTTCTTGAATTACTTCAAAAACCTCTGGCCTGTTTTTCTCTCTGATCTTCATTCTTTCTTTCATAGCGGAAATAATAGTCTGAGTCTTGTCCTCCGCGCCATGCTTAGAACTCTTCTCGGCTGCTCCTGTAATGGAAAAATCAGTGGTGGTGTCAATGTATGCCTGGCTACTTTTAGAAGGCCCAAGAAAGGGAGAAAAGGGAGGAGGAACATGGGAATGAATGAGTTCTTTTACTCTCAGGAGTCAGAGTGGCTTTTTTGGAAAATAGGAGTATAAGTCGCAATGCTGAGATTCAGGACAACTTGTGTTTTTGGCAAGTGAGTGTACTTCAATGAGCCCTAGTTTTCTCACTTCTATAAAAGGGACTAAGTCAGGGGTTGTACAAATATGTGGTCTGAGTTTTCAAAAACAAATTTGAAACACCCCCCAAAGAATGTTCATAATCAAATGTTTTATATACTGCACACATCTACTAAATGGATAACCAAATAAAATTGGGAAATATATATGGCAAATGTCACTCAAAATCAGTACCTCAAATACTTGTGTCCAGCCAAAGTGTCTAATATTTTTGTTGATGGAATTTATCATAATTAAATGATCAATTTTTTCTTGTAAAATAAAAGCCATCAATATTTGTTGTATTTTGAAATACAGAGTAAGATTATACTTGAAATGAAAGTGATTCTGCTGTTTAAAAAAGATTTGAAAAGCACTGGGCTAGAAAACCTCTACAGTATCAGGGAGACCATAGACTTGACTTATTATTTAATCTATAATAAGGCCATGGTTTTGAACAGACTGAATTCTCACTTTCCACTCAAAACTCTTTTTTTTTCTAGGACATTGTTTTTTTTTTTTTTATGATTGATCTCAAATTTCTGCGCTTTTTTTCTTTTTAACACAAATCCTTCTTGCAGTGAAGTATTTCCAATAGTTCATTCTAGGATCCCTCACCTTTTCCAATTACCAGCGAGATATTCTCTGTGTTTTGTCTAGCCTCTGGATTGAGGCTAGACAAAACACAGAACAAGTAACTAGAGAACCATGATTTCAACTCTCATAGTTTTTTAGTGAGTTTGAAGTGAGAGAGCAAAAGCCCATCTATAGGAACTGCCACTACTGAAAGCAAATATTTTTTTGGCACAGAAGCAATTAAGATGTAGTGAAAAGAATAAGAAATGGTTCATAGCTAGTAATTGTTCCAATATTTGTCTACCTGACTAAGGATTCCCAATGTATATTAGATTTTTTGAAATATTATATTTCTGGAAATAGGTATACTCATACAATATTTCATAAAACATTAAGATTAAATGGGATAAATTATCTGCACAATTCTTTCTAAAAGGGTAGCCTCAGTAATGTTCTTTGAATTGAATTCTGTGAATCTTAAGCCAATTTAAGTATAGAAGCTAAGAGAAAAGGTCAACTACTGACTTTCCTTTTTATAAATTCATGTACAATTTGACAACAGTCATTTAGTGAAAATCTTTATTAATTTGAAAGTATAACATTTATTCACTAAAGTGGAAAAATTCATTAATAATAATCAAGGTGTAATTAGAGACAGTTAAAAGAGAGATGCATTCTACTAGTAGAAAGAACAGATTCCCAGTCTTTATCTTAAATCTAATCTAATAAAAGAGTAATATTAAAATTGACCATTTCTATGGGACGCCTAAGCCACGCCCACCAGCCAATCAGAGCAACTGTATGCAAATTAACCCAGCCAAGATGGAGGCCAGCAGTCACAGAGCTGGAGTAAACATCAGGCTTCCATTGCACCAGGAATAAACTGTCTGCCTAGGCCAGCTGGGCTTCTCCCAGCTCCAGGCAATATTGTTGCAACATAGTTGCAATTACAGAAGCCTCAGAGGTGAAGCAAACAGCAGGCTTCCGTTGTACCAGCGACAGAGGAAACTGCCTGCCTAGAGTCTACTAAGGCAACATTTTTTCAATTATAGAAGCCACGGAGCTGAGGCCAACAGGAGGCTTTGTTACCTGCCTAGGCCTCAGCTTAAAGAAACAGTATATAAATTATGGAAGATAAATAAACGCTAGAAACCTGCTTCCAGGCAGCCTTGCTGGGACATTGAGTCAATGGGAGCTGTGGGCAGCCTGAAAACAGCCCTCAGGCCTGCACCCAGGCTGGCCACACCCAAATGGGGTGAGGGACCCCACTGGGGTGCTTGGCCAGCCTGCAAACAGCCATAAGCCCCTCATTCAGGCTGGCCAGGTACCCCAGTAGGGACCCAAAACCTGAAGGGACTGTGGGCAGCCTGAAAACGGCTCTCAGCCTGTCACCCAGGCTGGCCACACCCCAATGGGGTGAGGGTCCACAATGGGGGGCTTGGCCAGCCTGCAAACAGCCATCAGCCCCTCACCCAGGCTGGCCAGGCACACCAGCAGGTGGACATCCCCAGAGGGGTCCCAGATTGAGAGAGGGCACAGGCCAGGCTGAGGGGCCTCCTGAGTGCACAAATTTTTGTGCACCAGGCCCCTAGTAATAATATAAAAAACACACAAAAGAACCTTTGAGGACAAGTCATACTTTTTTTAAAAAAGTACTATAAATTAGTGCATTCATTTAAAGTAATTTGCCATTCTAAATGCCCTAGTCCTCTGTTAAAACATGCCTAGAACAGCTACACATTTATACATTATGTACCATTAAGCAATTAAGCATTTTTATAATTTATCAATAACTATGGACTAAAAGGGACCACAAACTAAACCTGACAAGCTCAGGGAAGACCTGCATGGCTGCTTTACAAACTCAGAGACCTAAAATAACCAAATAGGAATGGTCTGAAATTAACACTCTTTTAAAAGCAATTCATGGCAGTAGTCATGACCTAGGGCAGTATTTTCCTTTAACAAAGTCAATCTTAACTGATCCAGTGTGTCCTGTTTTTGCATCTAGGATAGCATACCTGATAAACATGCCTTTGTACCAACAAAGTAATTTCCCGTCAAAGTATAATCACAGTACCAGAGCACAGAACACAATCCCCTCATTCTCATTGTTATTGTCTTAATTGTTAACTGTTAACTTTCTTGCACCCCCCTGTGTAAAATAAATATGTCTATCATTTTACTTTTTATCCAATCCCAGAGGTTTCCTCCTGTGCCTCAGTTTACTTTCTCCTGCCTCCCTAATCTATCACCAGTAGATTTCATGTAACCCATTTATGCCTCCTCTTTTGATTGTAATGCATAAAATAAGATGCAAAAAGTGTCATTTTTTGGAGTATTTTCTCAGTCCCTTGAAGTTTTGCTTCCTGGCAATTGTCATGCATTTGCCTCAAATAAACTCATAAAAATCCTTATAGGTTTGGATGTTGCTTATGTTGGCATAACTTCACAGTACATGATACTTACACAGCAAAATTAACTTAGGCTAAACACTGGTTGCAATTATTACCACTGTAACTAGCTAGTTAATCTAAACTAATAAAAGCTAAATAGTAAAATGAACCGTTTCTTCGGGACGCCCAACAGCCAATCAGAACAATGGTATGCAAATTAGCCCAGCCAAGATGGCGGAGGCCCAGGCTGGCAATAGAGCCATCCCACCAGAGCACGGCAAGGGCAGAGGCCTGGCCTCTGCCCTTGCCGTGCTCTGGTGGTCAGTTCCGGACAGTGGCGGTGGCTGCAGGGCAGGGTGGCCTCCCAAGGCCCCCAGTTCTGCGGCTGGGGCTGGCAATAGAGAGATGGGGCTGGGAATAGAGAGATCGTGCTGGCCCATGCACAGGTGGAGGCCTGGCCTCTGCCTGTGTGTGCCCTGGAAGTCGATTCAGGGCAGTGGTGGTTGGCAGCAGGGCCAGGAGCTGGCTGCCCAGGACCCGGCCCTATTGCCGGGGCCTGGGAATAGAGCAATCGCGCCAGTGGTTGGTTCTGGGCGGCCTTGGGTGAGAGCCGGCCCGGCCCTCGGCTGGGGATGGCAATAGAGCAATCATGCCCACGGTGGTTCCAGATAGCGGTGAACAGCCACAAGGCCGGGAGCTGACAGCCTAGCCTGGCCCTGCGAGGCCTGGGAATAGAGCAATTGGGCCCACGCGACCTCAGAGGCTCAGTAGCGGGGGCTTGAGGTGGGTACCCCCTCGGGGTCATGCCCAAGCATCCTCTGCCCCCATGCAGAGCCTCTGCCACAGGTCCAGCCACCTGCCTCCACCCTGGGGGCCTCCATGGGGCGTGTGTGAGCGTGTGCCTGGCTCCATCCCCCGTGTGTCCGCTCAGCAGCATGGCCCCCCAAGGGACCATGCACCAGCGTCCACTCCCTGGCCTGCCACCCAGCTCTGCACCAGGTGTGTCCCCTCAGTGGTGGAGGCCCACCAGGTATGTGCGATGGTAGGCCACCCGGCTGGAAATGTCCACGCCTGCACTCACCAGCCATCCCACCCCCCAGTGCACGAACCCTGAGGGAGCTGTGGCCAGCCTGAAAACAGCCCTCAGCCCCTCACCCAGGCTGGCCATGCATGCCAGCAGGTGGACATCCCCCGCCAGGGGTCCCAGACTGTGAGAGGGCACAGGCCAGGATGAGGGACCCCTTCCTCCCCTCGCCGAGTGCACAAATTTTTGTGCACCGGGCCCCTAGTATTATTAATAGAAAGAGAGCAAAGGAAAGGGCAGACATTTTAGATACAGTCCTCTGGGCAGCTTCACTGGGAAGCTGTAGTTTTACACATCACAGAGAACAACAGGTCTATTTCCTGTAAGTCACTGAGGATAAAGGCCCAACAAATGGGAAGATAGGCACATGTGCAGTGAAGTCAAGGTGACATATGACAGGTCTGTGTCAGTCAGTGAAACCTGGGAGAAAGACAACTGACTAGGGGAGTGGAGCCACTGCAAGCACACAAAATCCTGAAGGGTTGTTTGGTTAGGTTCCCAGTTTTAATCCCAAAGAATTGTGTTTCTCTTTTTGTTTGCTCTTGCTCTTCTGCTTCTCACTTGCTCTGTAACTCGCACTTGCCCATGCATGCCCCAGCCCTGTGGACCCCACATGCGATGGACTGCAGCTGGGAACAGGAGCTAAGGTAGCCAGATGCTAGCTGGACTGTGCTGCAACATGGAGCAGAAACTCTGGTCAGTGGCTTTAATCCTTGCCCTGTGAAGATACCACTGGACTTTTATGGTGGGACAAAGGGAGATGAGACCTTGGAGGGGAACCCTCTTAATTTTACACCAATAAAGCTTTCCATGGCACTTCATCCTCAGGAAATTATTTTCCCTGTGGCACGCCAAGAGCTCCACTTTTACCAGTAACAGGTGGGGGCAGAGAGGGTACCCCACCAATAACAGAATTATTCAATGAGCAGATTTTATAAGTACTGAAATAGTTATTAAATAGAAAGAACAGTGATGGCTTGAAAAGTTACGTACAAGATTAAAAGTGTCCCAAATGTTTGGTTTGCAAAGGCCAATCTAAGAATGTTCAAAGAGTTAGAAGTATCATAAAAATGTTGACTGCCTCCACTACTCTAAACAACTATCATCTTTGTGATAATGAGTGTTCCCAACGACTCCACGAAAGATTATTAAAGTCCCCAGGAGTTAAATATATTTTGAATGTTTTTTGTTTTGTTTTCTCTAAATTTAGGAAGAGCCAACTGACCACCACCACATAACAAATGCTCATTCAAGTAAAAACTATTAAATTCAAGGCTGGAATGTCAAGAGATGTTTCATTTAACAAAATCAAATCTCTGTACTTAACAATTGCTCCTTGAATTCTTTTAAAGAATTAATTAGGAAAGCATCACATTCACAAATATTCTTGATGTTGGAGTATAAAATCTCTAACAATAGACCCACAACTTGTGAAAATCCAGGCTAAGAGAATAAGTTAGCAGAGACTTATATTTAAGCATTTTATCTGTTATTTCTAGGAAATATACAAGGTGTCCCCCCAAATAACAGCTGATAGCTCCATTTTGAAAAGAAATGTATTTTAATAAAAACTCCCTTTATAATTACCCAGAGTGTACATATACAGTTTTGGAGGATATCCTATGTATATATAACTTTTTTAAATGTTCTACTTTTATATTTTTGATCTGAAGAAAATAATTCAACTTTGATTTGTTTAGCTCAGAGATACAGAGACAATTCATAATTAAGTTTTGTCACTAATCTATAAATAATTTTTAGTGCACTATTGTGTAAACCCACATATATTGTCTTAAAACACACACACACTGTTTCTTAAATAGGTACACATTGTCCTGAATATTTGTCTCAAAGTCATCAGAGATAACTTACATTTGCATTTATATGAGTCTTCCTTTGAAGTGTCTAGTACCTAATTGAAATATAGTAATATTATAGTGAAATATAGTAATACTAGAGGCCTGGTGCACAAAAATTTGTGCACTCGGGGGAGTACTTTGTGCTCTCAGCCCAGCCTGTGCCCTTTAGCAATATGGGACGCCTCAGGAGGTGTCCGCCTGCTGGCTTATGCCCGTTCCCCGGGGGATCAGGCCTAAGCTGGCAGTCAGACATCCTCTGGCAGCCTGGGAGCCCTTGGGGGATGTCCACTTGCCAGCAGAGAGCAGGCCTAAGCTGCAATTAGACATCCTTAGCTCTGCTGAGGAGGCGGGAGAGACTCCCACCACCACCGCTGTTACTGGTAGCCATCAGCCTGGCTTGTGGCTGAGCAGAGCTTCCCCTGTGGGAGAGCACTAATCACCAGGGACAGCTCCTGCATTGAACGTCTGCCCCCTGGTGGTCAGTGTGTGTCATAGTGACCAGTCATTCCCAGTGGTTCTGCTGTTAGGGTCAATTTGCATATCACCCTTTTATTATATAGGATGTCAACCAGAGGTAAAAAAGAAATCAAATAAAAAGAGATAACGTACAGTATAATACATTGTACAAATGAAACACATCATTGTTATTTTTAAAAACAATTAATTGACAGATCAGTCAATACAATTATGCACAGCAAAACTGCAAAGAATTCGACCTTAAACAGAGGCAAACTTATCCCACACAATTCTCTTCTACGTAATTTAATGAGACAGCCAATTTTTATTTATTACCAAAAATGTAAATCTCATGTGAAATTTACAATTTCACCACCTTTATATGGCAATTTACAATTTTAGTGGATCTTCCAAATAATCATCTATCTATTCACATAAACTGCAATATTTTCCTTGGTCTCAGTCTCTTCTCGCCTACTTTTCTCAACAGCTGTTCCCAACACTTCCACTCTCTCCACTATCTCACCTCTCTTACCCTCCAATCTCAGCAAATGATCTTATATCTTCCTTAACAGATGAAGAGGTTTTTTAAACTCAGTGGTCACATCCACTCCCCCCACCCCCAATACACACAGAAAAAAACAACCACAACAATAAAACGACAAACTTGATTTGTAGCATTAGCAGATTTTTATGGTGTAACTATGCTTAACATGGCCGATTTCAAGCAACTGCCTCACAAAATTATTGAATATTTATCAATCACCACTGTCACAGCTACCTGAATAATACATATATCCTATATGCTAGCCTGCAAGACCAACCTTAATGAACTTAAGTGTGCTTTCCAAGTCTCCAGCACACTGCTTGGAAAATAGGATACAACTCAATATATAAAGAAGACAAAATATTTCTTAGGGGAGCCTAAAATAAAATGATTACTATATTTAAGTAATTTACCGCTGGGCCTCATTTAATGTTCTAGGCCATAAACCTGCAATAAACAAGAATAAATCTAGTTTAAAATGATACATGTGCTGTGTAAACAGGTTATGTAGATATAAACTATATCTCGCCCTTGGCGTTGACTTTGGAATTTTCTGAAAACAAAAGCTGTGTGCCCATCATTAGAAAGCAGGATTTGTTTGGCCTATATATCTCATGCACTTAAGTCATCAGTGTAAAACAAGGGCATAAGTCCAAATATAAATGGAAGGAATATATCAAGAAAATCCATTTTAAATAAGGTAAAAAAGCATAGTGGCTCATGATGCTTTTGTAAAGAGCAAACAGTCTTGGGTGTGAATCCTGGCTTGCCATTTAATAACCACTTGAAATTGGGCTAGTCACTTTACCTTTGTAAACCTAATCTGTTCATCTGAAAAACAAAAGGAAAAAAAAATAATAGCATCCTCCTTAACAGAGTCTTTGTAAGGATTAAATGAGAAAATGACTATCATTTTAATACTAATAATTGGACATGTATAGGGATTTCAGAATGTCAAAAGGGTGAAGATACAAGCAATGATTAAGGAATTTCACAATGGGAAATTTCATGCTTCTGTACTTGACCCATGAAACAACTCCTTGAAAACTCTCCCAAGTACAGGGCCCCACGCAATGTCTACCATATGCTAAATGCTCCATAACTCTGCTCATTGGGAGCCAACAATGCGCTTGAAGATAAAAGAAAATGGAGTTCAAAAAACTAGAAAATATAATAATAAAAAATATTTATTATAATATTGAGTATTATTTATATTATACATGGTATTTATGATATTTTAAAGAAAATAATACATATAATGGTAATAATAAATATAACGATTGTTATTTTACATTCCTAAATCCTCACTTGCATTCGGGGCTGGTGAATCAGAGAAGTTACCTGTTAGCACACATGAAACGCACGGAGGGCCCGGTACGGAGGCATTTCCCTCTCCAGGACTCTGTATGTGAAAAACTTCCTTGTTTTTCATTTCTTTGCCAGTGAAGTCACGTAGGTGGGCTTGCTTTTGGTGTCGCTCTGTTTTTATTTCCCATGAAATCATGTAGGTGGACATGTACTTAGTATTTCCTATCCTTTCTCTTTAGTTGCTTCACACCCAAGATAATCTTAACCCTTCTCTTTTAACATGTCTATTCTTTTCAAGGACCAACCTGCAACTCCCCCAGTCTTCAAGTCAGCCACCTCCTTTTTTCTTATATAATAAAAGCCACATACTCCACAGGATTTCTGGCAAACAGACAAAGGACTACTAATTAGCAGGAAGATAATTGGAGGAATGCAGTTCTAGCATTGCATCGCCCCACACTCCCAAGGGTGGCCCCCTCACTGCCACCTTCTATGAAGTGACTTCACTGTCAGTGAACTTGGGTCCAAAAACCAACAAAAAGCCACATTTCTTCCCCCTCCACCTCCACCACCTCCACCATATTCAATTGTCCCATTAATTGTAAATACAAACGTTTAGAACAACTTTGGAAACATTTGCATATTAAAAGAAGACAAAGTCAGGAATCTACTCACAGAATTTTATGTCAAAGCTAATACATCTTATAAGCATTATCTAGATACTTTCTTTTTAAAAATTTCGGAATCATTTCAGAGTGAAAAACTATATGAATTAGGGGAACAAATTAATTGCTAAAAAAATAAACAATTTTCAAATTATTTTTACTATGTAAGGAAAAACAGAAGAAAGTAAGGGAGGAATGGAAGGAGAAAAGACCTTATTTTTCTTGCTATTTTTAGTTACATAGAATTTCTTTATATTCTTTTCAAAAAACAAGTGAAATATGATAAAACAATGAGAAATTTAAGCACTAGATTCTTCTTTATTCATCTTTTCTTATATAGACTCTGACATCCAGGAACTTGACTGTCACCAGTTTAGTATCATTGGAAACTGGCCTGCACTCACAGGCCATGCTGTTCTTCTGTTGGACATAAGCAAGCTCACAGGACAGCCACCTCACACAAAGTCATTCTATGACAGTGCAAAATGACACCAACAAGAGAGCTTTATATCTTTTTAAGTGTAATCAACATAACTGATTATCCTATATAATAAAGAGGGAATATGCAAATTGACCATCACTCCAGTCAATTTGCACCCACAGCTGAGGCCAAGTTCCCATAACGAGCCTTAAGGAGCAATCAGCAGGGACCTGAGGCTGCACGCCCACCCACCTTCTGCATGGGGCTTGACAGGGGACCTCAGGTCATGCCTTCACCTGCAGGGCTTGACAGGAGACCTCAGGCTGCTCCCCCCACCCTGGCACCAGGCCAGAGGAACTCAGGCTACACCCTCTTCCCTGGTGCCAGGCCTGGGGACCTCAGGCCATGCCCCCCACCCAGCAGGACTTGACAGGGGCCCTCAAGGTGTGCCCTCTGCCCTGGTGCTGGGCCAGGGGACCTCAGGCCATGCCCCCCACCCCAGCAGCGGGCCAGGGGACCTCAGGCTGTGCCCCCTGCCCTGGTGCCAGGCTGGGGGATCACAGGCCACTCCCTCCACCTAGCAGGGCTTGATGGGGGACCTCAGGCTGTGCCCCCCTGCCCTGGCACCCAGGGGACCTGAGGCTGCACCCCCCCACCTGGCAGGGCTTGACAGGGTGGGACCGGCTGGGTCTGGATCTAGCCCAATGAAGGGGGGTTGTCCAGGTTTGGGTCTTGAGCAATTGTGAGGTGCACGTGGGTGGTTGAAGACTTGACTCTGGGTTCCATGGTGCACCCCAGACTCTGACAGGAGGAAGATTTTCATATACGTTTTACTAATTTTCTTTAATCTCTGACACTTCTATTATAGAGAAAGGGCAAATAAGCAATATTAAAATATTTCCTCTAATCCCCTTTTAATGTGCATGAATTTCGTGCACTGGGCCACTAGTTAATAATAGGAAGAGAGCAAAGGGGTGGCTGGACATTATAAGCATGGTCATCTGGGCAGCTTCACCAGGAATCTGCAGCATCACACTCCTCCCTAGGATATCGCCAGTCCAACAAATTCAGGTGCGGGGGGAGGGGTTGAGAGGGTGAGGGGGGTGGGGGGCACGCAAGGGGGAGTGGAGAGTGGGAGGGATGAAACAAAAGGGGAGATGGGTGCATACACAGTGAAGTTGGAGTGATGCAGGGAAGATGCCTGCCTGTCAGTCTAGCCTGGGCGACAATGGTTTGGTTAGGGGATGTACCCTATCAGAAAGGAAAAGTTAAAATCTCTCTCTCCCTCTCTCCTTATCTCTTGTTTCTTGTTCCCTCTCCCACTTGCTCACTTGCTCTGTGACCTGCACTCACCCATACCATGTGGCCTTAAGCAGCCACACAGCCCAGGGCAATGTAGACCCCACACTCAGGATGCTGGACTAGAGCTGGGAACACAAGCCAAGTTAACCAGATACTGGACTGGACTGGACTATAGTATGGAACAGAAATTGTAGGCAGTGGCCTTAATTCTGGCCCTTCTGAAGTTAAGATTAGACTTCTTCCATGGTGAGATGGAGAAAGATGAGACCTTAATTTAACATCACCAATAAATCTTTCCACAAAAAAACCATCCTTCCGGGAGGGGGGGTGGGCTGAGGAAATTCAGTTCCTTGCAGCACCCCAGACCTCCACTTCCACCAATAATAAAAACACAAATAAATACAAGGTCACAAAATTCCAAATACCAAATATCCCCTGTTCTAGTTAAGCAGCCACTGTTTCTTTACTAAGTACAGCTGTTAGTTTTACTCAAGTCTCCCCTCCTTCTTTGTTAACCTGCAGACTCATAGAGCTGTTCTCACTTTCAGACAATACCCAATCCAGGTGAACTTCTGCTGTCTAATACCCTCTTACTGAGACACTGTACAGCTCACCCTGCTCTGCATGCTCCCTTCAGCAATGGGTAATAAACAACTTTTAAAGGTACAAGTGTGTTCTTGCTAGTCTTTAGTTGGAGGGCATTAACAGGTATTATCAGCTCTTTCACACATGTGGAAAATGATGCTCAGAGAGGTTTTAAAAAATTCCAATAATAGCAGGATGAGAAACTAGATCTTTCTTATGTTTATGCTGATACCTGTATGACATAATATAAGACATAGTTACCCTTTAATCCCCCTACAGAAGGCCCAGCAATTGAAAATACTCCATTATTAATTTACTAGGGGTCCGGTGCATGAAATTCGTGCACTGGGGTGGGGGGGGGTTCCTCAGCCCAGTCTGCCCCCTCTCACATATTGGGAGCCCTCAGGGGGTGTCCTATTGATGGCTTAGGCCCACTACCCACTCCCCTTGGGGAGCAGGCCTAAGCTGCAGTCTGGCCTCCCTTTGTGGGAGGCGACCAGGCTAATCAGGGGAAGCCACCAGTCCTATCACACTGCTGCTGCAGCTACTGCCAGTCACCACAGCCACCAAGGTGTTTTCATCAACACGGACTCCAGTCCCTTTACCATGAAAAAATAACTACTTTCTTTAGGCATTTTCAAGATGTATCTTTCATAGGATATGACTCTTTCTTTCTTTCTTTCTTTCTTTCTTTCTTTCTTTCTTTCTTTCTTTCTTTCTTTCTTCTTTCTTTCTTTCTTTCTTTCTTTCTTTTTCCTCACCTGAGGCTATGTTTCCATTGATTTTTAGAGAATGTGGAAGAGAAGGGAAAAACAGAGAGAAACATCAAAGTGAGAGGAACACTTTGATTGGTTGCCTCCTGCATATGCCCTGACCTGGGCCCTGGCCAGGGAGGAGCCTGCAACCTAGGTACATGCCCTTGGTCAGAATTGAACCCAGATCCTGCAGTCAGCAGGCTGAGGCATTATACACTGAGCCAAACCGGTTAGGGCAGGATATGACATTTCTTAGCTTTCCAGCAATGGACCTTCATTATTTTTCTCCAGAAATGTGGTGGAAAAACCCTAGATCACCTTTAGGGATTCTTATTACCCAAGCTACTAAGAATATTACCAGTGGCATATAGGGAGCTTAGCCAATGAACAGTCAGAAAAGGTGTTTCCTCTGTAGTTCACTCCAGTCACTGGTTCCTCCCCTGCCCAGGCCTGTAACCTCTGCCTGAGGCTGTAGGCCTGGGCAGGGGAACCCCCGCCAAGCCCCACTGATCGCTGGCTATACAGAGCCCAGGCCTCTGCAATCACCGGCTCTGATCTTGCTCCTTGCCATTGCCGGCTCTGCTCTTGCCCCACTGACAGCCTCTGGTAAAGGCTACAGGTTTGGGCAGGGGATCCCCAGACCCCTGCTTTGCCAGCTCCACCGGTGCCCAGACCCCTGTGATCGCAGGCTTTGCCCCTGCCCCTCTGATTGCTGACTCTGCAGAACCCAGGCCCCTGCAATCTCTGGCCTCGCTCCTGTCCAGGCCTTATGCCTGGGTAGGGCACCTTCATACCCCTCTGATCATCAGCTCCACCCTTGCCCATGCCTGAGGCCTCTGGTGAAGCCCTCTGGCCTGGGCAGGGGACCCCTCAGCCCCCTCTGATTGCCTGTTCCACACCTGGGGCTTCCTGCCTCCCCAGCCACCTGCCTGGCTAACAGGCCTGACCACTTCAGTGGCGAGGCTGAGCCAGACTGGGCGCCACTATCTTGTAGCTATGGGGGAAGCCATCCTGTGGTTATGGGTGCTGCCATCTTGGGTCCATGGGGATGGCTATCTTGTGGCCATGGGGGTGGCCATCTTTGTGACGGAGTGATGCCTAATTTGTATATTACTCTTTTATTAGATAGGATTCTTTTGGGTTAAAGAATTGGTCATTGTATTAAAGTAACTTAACTACTGATTCCACTTTTACCCAAACTAATGTATCAGATTATTTCCTCTTTAGTGTGGTTGAAGAGTCAGTGCAATAACATGTTGTGATAGGGGTGTGCCCCAAGCTTGGTGGGTTGGCCATGGACAGGCCTTGAGGCTTCATCAGGGTCTACCTGGGTGGCACGGAATGTCTTACAGGCAGGGGCACTGTATTGGGACTGGAAAAGCAATACAAATAAAATTCAACACCTTTCATTTTCTTTCCTTTCGGCCAACTTTGTAGATTTCTTTATAAATTAGGAGAGAATACTAGGCTTGGAGTGCCCAGACCTGAGTTCTAACTCTAACTCTAATATCCACTTGATTCTTTTTTTTTTTTTTTTTTTTTTTGGACAAGATGCTAAATTGTGTGAACTCAGTGAAATCCAATCCACTGATCTTAAAGGCTCCTCTAAAAATCTATGGTTCTGTGAAAGAATGATCTTTAAATCATTACATGACATTTCTAACTATAGTTCTCATTAATAAACTGACATTTATTAAGCAGGTACCAGGGCTTAAATGTGTCTAAGTTATGGGGAAATAAAGGCTCTGGTCTCCCTGTATAGCAGTGACACAGAATCCTACGTCTAAGCTTCCTAGTATTCATTACATAAGCATATTTTGTATAATTGCTGTTGAAAGAGTAGATGTCAAGAGTTTCCAAGATATGTGTTCACATCTATTCATCTGAATTAAGTTTTAGAAAATAGGTTTGAGTTGAGGGACAACATCAATTACTTCCTTTTGAGCTATGAAAGCCTAGAATAGGGCTCCCACCCACAGAAGCTGCTCCATACAAATAATCATCTTAAGATATACTATTGCAGAATGTGGCAACACAAATACAAAAAAAAAAAAAGAGAGAGAATCAATATCTAGTTTGCAGACAGGAGTACCTTACCCAGACCTTCTAATGTTATGAATTTGCAATGGGTAATAATTAGGACACATGAACTTTATACAATGTCAGTGGGGAACACAGAGACCAACAAAAACGAACAAATAAACAAACAAACAAAACTCCCATGAGATGTGAGGAGCGGCTACAGTGTTTGGACAGGTTCAAGCCTTGGACTGAGGAGAGGGCACAGTCCTCTCATTGCCAAGAGTAAGTCCCATCTGGAGGGCAGAGCCCTCCCAACACAATTACAGCCAACAGCTATAGTTGTAAGCTTGAACCTATGGTCTAAACCTGTGGCCCCACATGCCTGAGTGATGTGGGAGTGATAGAGTTCAGGTGCATATAGTTGAGTAGGATTGAAACACACGAGAATGATGTAAACATCTTGATCATGCCCTTACTTTGCCTCATGGCATCCTATCTAATAAAAGAGTAATATGCAAATTAAGCATCACTTCTTCACAAAGATGGCTACCCCCAGAGCCACAAGATGGCAGCACCCAGTCAGGCTCAGCCCTGCCACTGAAGTGGTCAGGCCTGTTAGCTACGCAGGTGGCGAGGGAGGCAGGTGGCCCGAGGGGTGGAACAGGCGATCAGAGGGGGCAGGGGCAAGGCTGGAGATTGCAGGGGCCTGGGATCCACAGAGCCAGTGATCAGAAGGGCAGGGGTGGAGCCTGTGATCACAGGGGTCTGGGCACTGGTGGAGCTGGCAAAGCAGGGGTCTGGGGGTTCCCTAACAGGCCTGTAGCCTTGGCCAGAGGCTGCGGTGGGGTAAGGGCAGAGCCAGCAATGGCAGGGGGCAGGATCAGAGTCGGTGATCGCAGGGGCCTGGGCTCTGTGAAGCCAGTGATCAGAAGGGCTTGGGGTTCCCCTGCCCAGGCCTGCAGCCTTGGCCAGAGGTTACAGGCCTAGGCAGGGGTGGAGCTGGAATTGGAGGGGTAGTGATGGAGCTGGTGATCAGAGTGAACTACAGAGGAAACACCTTTTCTTACTGCTCATTGGCTAAGCTCCCTATATGCCACTGGTAATATTCTTAGTAACTTGGGTAATAAGAATCCCTAAAGGCAATCTAGGGTTTTTCCAGCACACTCCTGGAGAAAAATAATGAAGGTCCACTGCTGGAAAGCTAAGAAATGTCATATCCTGCCCTAACTGGTTTGGCTCAGTGCATAATGCCTCAGCCTGCTGATTGCAGGGTCTGGGTTCAATTCTGACCAAGGGCATGTACCTAGGTTGCAGGCTCCTCCCTGGCCGGGGCCCAGGTCAGGGCATATGCAGGAGGCAACCAATCAAAGTGTTCCTCTCACTTTGATGTTTCTCTCTGTTTTTCCCTTCTCTTCCACATTCTCTAAAAATCAATGGAAACATAGCCTTAGGTGAGGATTTAAAAAAAAGAACGAAATGTCATATTCTATGAAAGACAGATCTTGAAAATGTCTAAAGAAAGTTGTCATTTTTTTTTGGTGAAGGGACTGGAGTCCGTGTTGATGGAAACACCTTGGTGACTGCAGTGACTGGCAGTGGCTGCAGCAGCAGGGTGATGGTGCTGGTGACTTCCCCTGATTAGCCCAGTCACCTCCCACAAAGGGAAGCCAGACTGTGGCTTAGGCCTGCTCCCAAAGGGGAGCAGGAAGCAGGCCTAAGCTGTCAGTAGGACACCCCCTGAAGGCTTCCAATATATGAGAGGGGACAGGCTGAGGTGAGGAACCCCCTACAGTGCACAAATTTCGGGCACCGGGCCCCTAGTCTTCTATAAAATAAAGACATGGCTTGTGGGAGCTGGTGTTGTCCATCAAAGGAGTAGCATCCCACCAAGACTCAGCCTTCATTCTTTTTTCTGTCTTTTCTAAGCCTTTCATCGCCCCCACTCAAGGTCACTGAACCAGGCTGAGCTGACATGAGTATGTCATGGCTGTGCCAGTCCCCTATAATGAGATGCTGTTTTAACTTTCAGAAATACTTTCCATCCTTTTTAAGCAGAATGCTTATTTAGTGAGACACTGGGAATCCTTCCTTGGGAATATGTAAGAAAATAAAGGCCGGTTGGGTTAGATATCATGGTATTTGCATATTTTTTCCAATATTGAACTTGTCTCTTTTCCACTTTGAAAAGATAAAGAAAATATTTTACATATGATCTCTCCTCTACATATGTTTCATACTGCACATCCTCATTCCACCCAACATACACTTTTTTTTTTCTAGATTAAAGTTGCTACAATAACTGTAAATCACAAGATCCCTATGGGTTATATTAACATCATTCAGGGTCACTAACATCTCAATTCTTCAACCACCTGAGGTTTCACAAAAATCAGAAAGAAAAAAAGGTCTTTTTAGATGACAAGACCCAAATGAGTTAATTAAAAAAAAGGGGGGGGTGGGCAGTGAGACCCTGGCTACTGCCACTGGCCTGGAACTGAAACAGAAAGAAAAGCCAGTTCTCTTTCTCAGGGACTGATCTTTCCATTTCCCTTTGGTCTCCTTTGTTTCCACGTATAACTATACTAGAAGCCCAGTGCATGAATTCATGCTCGGGTGGGGTCCCTTGGCCTGGCTGATGATCAGGGCTGATTGGGGCCACAGGAGGTTGGCCAGGAGGAGGGACTGTGGGAGGTTGGCTGTGGGAGAGCACTGACCACCAGGGGCAGTTCCTGCATTAAGTGTTTGCCCCCTGATGGTCAGTCACGGTCAGTGCATGTCATGGCGACCAATCCACCAGTTGTTTAGTCATTCAGTCACTTAGGCTTTTATATATATCGATAGCTAAGAGCCTTGGGCCAGGAAGACAGACAAGTGTAAGAAGCATCTCCAAGAAAACTTAGTCAAAGAGGAGCTAAGATGAAACTGTTCGGGGAACTTATTTGAAGTTTTTCTATAGCTCCAAACCTTCAAAGAAGTGTTGAAGCAGTGAATGGGATTTTATAATAATCTGATTTAATCTCACTTGACTGCAAATGTATAAGTGACAGACCCAACACTTGATGGAAATGAAATACTAAACTCAACTCAATTTGAAGTAAATTTAAATACTCTCTCTTTTGCATGGGTCATTGGTCAGACCATGTGTAAAGTCTTTTTATTTCCTTTGTGCATGTGAGATAAAGAATATGTGTGTAAATTGACAGACTGCAGAAAAGGATTAGCAAATAAATGAGTCCTAGAAACCTAAAGAAAACTTATTTTCAAGTATGTGAAAACTGTTATATGCAATGGAAATCAATGCATTAAATGTTTTCTCTAGAGGTAAGATTTGGCTTAAATAATAGAAGTTAAAGGAAGCAGGAAGGACTTAGTTCAAATTTTAATTCATAAGCTAGTGATGAATTTAGCTGTCTATCAAGGTGTTAAATTTACCCTGGAAATGTTCAGAGGCTGAATGACCATTTTGAGAAGGAGGTTGCATTAGCTACACCTTCCAACTCTGATATCTCTTAACTTCTTAATTTTTTATTCTTTCCTTTTCAATGATGGCATACATGGAAATATCTCACAAAAGGTGTTTCCACTATAAATATCTGGCTTAAAGCAATGATTGAGAAAGAAATGTCTCTGATTCCATAGGGAGAATTTTTAATTTGATAGTTATTGTGGAAAGTGCTAAAGCTGAATTCACATACTTAAAAACCCATTCGTGTTCAATGAGGAAGTGAACTTTTTTGCAAAAAAAAGGAGGTTTTCCTTAAAAAAAATACCCTCTTCCTGGAACATATATACCTACTCTCATTTTTCTGAACTATTGTTGATTCTTCCTATTTATATGTGCATTTTTATGAATAACCTAAATGAAAAATTTGCCTAGTTTATTGGCCAAAATCCAATAATATATGTTGTCTTTAGAAAAGGAAAGGGATTATGAAAATGTTTCTAAAGCTTAATAATTGGGTGGCATTTCTGTTCTTTAAAAGATTGAAAGAAGGATAAGCTCATTTCTCAGGTATGATCTGTATCATTTTTTAAAGGGATTCAAGACATTTGTTTCTAGATGGCAATACTTTTCCCATCTGTTTTTCAAATGTCCTTGACATAATAAGCTTATTTCTTAGATGCCTATTTTACAATTCATTTTCTAAACAAATGGATTGGATTTTAATTGAATTACGAGACTTTAAGTAAATTAGCTGAGCAATTTTTACTTGTATATATATTACTTTTTTTCCAGTAGTATTCCAGAGGAATAATACTACTTTTTTTCTAAGAAAATACATTTATTACCGTTAATAGACTCAATCTGATCTGACTGTGTAGAGAGAATACTAATCAGATAGAGAAAATTGTAGAATGTATGTTCCTCTTACTACAAATGCCAGGCTGTGAAAGCATTTCTTATTTAATCCCTACATTGACATTTTCCTCTGTCCCTTATCAATTTCAGCAACCCATGAACATTGCATTGACCACATTTATATAAACAATGAACAGAGGGGACAGCGTTTAAATGTGAAAAACAAAACAAAACATTATTTGCAAATAAAAATCCATGTTCAAATATATTTCTTGGGCAATGCTTTTTGAGCTTATTTAAGGTCAGCACACATGACCAAATAAATAGGGCAGTGAAAGTCAGTAATATGTACTTTCAAGTGTGATATTTTGGCATTTCTGGACTGAATCTAAAGTATCAGTAGAAATAATTATTTTTTTGGAAATGGAAAATTGAAGGTAACACATGTCATGAAGGTTGACACACAAGTACCTATTTGGAAGTGTGAAAGCGTGGAAGGGTCACTAAGATTCATTGAGCACCTACTGTGTGCCAGACAATTAGAAGAGACTATTTCCAATAACTCTCTGAGGTAAATTTGTGATTCCTGCTCATTTGGTAGAGGAAAATAAAGCCCCCAAAAGTTAAAATTATTGATTTTATTTGGTAACATAGGTTTGTCTTTAACATTCAAACACAAAACCTCCCAATCTAAGGCCTGTGCATGGGATGTAGAAGAAGATGGCTCCTTCAATCAGACACAAAATTGGCTTGGAAAAAATTCCAGTTGCTTGGATCACTGGGTAGAAGGGGGTGTGTTAGCCCCTGTTTGAGGAATGAACATGACTCTACATATTCTCACTTACCCCCCAGGAGCTATGATGAGGTAAAATGAGAAAATCAACCGGGAGTCCTGTGAAGTTTTCTACCGGATGTCAGTGCAATTGTACTCAAGGTACTCACTCTGAGAAA
Organism: Murina feae; assembly: GCA_004026665.1. Taxonomy (NCBI): domain Eukaryota; kingdom Metazoa; phylum Chordata; class Mammalia; order Chiroptera; family Vespertilionidae; genus Murina; species Murina feae. Next base: position 33,257 of record PVJC01008405.1, read on the forward strand.
TCTAATTGCACCGAGTGAGTTCAACACTGTAGGAATCGCACCAAGTTCAACTACATGACCGAATGTGCAGTATGTTTCTTTGCATACGTGATAGGAAAACAAGCAAGAACTGAAGAGGTCTAATCTAAAAATATATAGGATAAGGAGGGTGCTACAAAACCACCTCTTCAGCCTAACCAAGTACTCACTCTGCAAACAGTCGGCGTTCAGGAGGTCCTGGCACTTTTCATGGCACTTCACTCCGCACTCCAAGCACTTCATGCCTTGCCGGGCAATGCCCCACAGGAGCCCTTCGCACTCGTAGCAGTAGGTTGGTGTCGTAGCTGTCCAGACCTCAAAATTGTGTGGGGTGGTGGAAGACATGGGGTAGATCAATGCCTGCAAGGTCTTCTTGAAGACATGTATTTTCTGTCAAGAAGAGAGAAGTTCCCCAGGCAAGCCAAGTCAGTGGGTTTGGAAAATTTCAACATAAAACAATTTGTATCACTTTTCCCCAAAAATGCTATTTTTGAGAGAGTCCCCTGATTACTGATTTAAGTGAAGACAGTAAGCACAGTAACTCTGCTCACTTACTCTTCTCTCAGTGTTCTCTGGCCCAATGCAATGATATGAACTCAAAGAACTCCCTCATCTACCAGATTGGACTGGGCTGTGCTGTGCATGCTTCTTGCATAGCACTAAAGAGCTCAAATTACCTGACAATGTCTATGTCCCTGCTATCCTCTAATCTCAATGAGGACAAGGATGAAACCAATCTAGTTCAAAGCTACATGGATCCTCAGAGCCTAACCTAGTCTTGGGCTTAAATAGGTGCCCATGAAATATTAATTTAAAAATAAAAGAATTTCTATTACTATCCTTAGTCTAGGTTCATTCATGGTAAATTGTAAAGTGGATGAACTGTATTCTCAATGCTGTCCCTAACCTTCTCCAATCATCCTCAGCAGTCTTTTGGATCCTACCTAAGCCTCTCTAAAATGACTTTGTACCTTCCCTGACACTTAATATCTCCCCATCCCTAAACTATGTTTCTATAGTTTTTTCTGCAAAGAACTGCTTTCATTGCCTCTCCTGTAGGAAAGAGCAGAACAACTAATTCAGAAGAAAGAAATTGCAGGAGATAAAGGTTAAATGTGGCACACTCTCATGGTAATTTGTATTTTAAAAGGAGATAGTTTTTTAATAGCATGTGAAAGACTTTCTAATAACAAACCTTTGGTGGGTTGGAAAAATCTATGAATGGGTAGCTTGCAGATCTGAGATCCCTAGCACAGGCCCCATCACATGATATGTTAACTGGGCTATACTAGGCCAGAACTGTCGTATTTCTTTCCTTAGTGCCTAAGTAGTGCCTTTCATTGTCCCTGGCACATAATAGGGCACAATATATTTTTGTGTGAAATGAATGAATGTTCTGCCAAGAGTCTTATAACCTACAGTACAATTTAAGGTCTCTAAGCTTCACTTTCCTCTCTACCCTGTCTATCTAAGGTATTATTTGAAGATCCAATTGCATGATGGTAACATTCACAGACTTCAAAAACTGAGTAAATACTAAGTAGTAGAATTGGTGATAGATTTTCAATCAACAAATGTCAATCAACAGAAAAAGAGGCTTGTTTGGATGAGTCTTTCTCTAGAATTATCATATCCCACTATGCAGGTGACTTCCTGAGAGAAAGACTAGCACTCCCGAAAGTTACATTTACATGTAATTTCACACAAGTGCCTGATGCATACGAAATGGATAGTTACATAAATCTTGCAAGAGCCTTGCTGATAAGTAATACTAGAAGGGAGGCATTTATATTTTGCATTCATCATCCTTAAAACTCATTTTGGAATATCTTCTCACAGCATTGAAATGACCAACTTCCCATTATTTCTCAATTCCAAATTATGGTAATAGCATTTTTTCTTTATTATTACACTAGAGGCTGATGCACAAAATTTGTGCAAGAGTAGACCTTCCTTTCATCCATCTAAGAATATATCCCAAGAAAACAGAAACACCAATCAAAAAGGATATATGCACCTCTATGTTCATAGCAGCACAATTTACAATAGCTAAGATTTAAAAATAGCCTAAGTGCCCATCAGTAGATGAGTGGATTAGAAAACTGTGGTACATCTACACAATGGAATACTATCCTATCTAATAAAAGAGTAATATGCAAATTAGGTGTCACTCCATCACAAAGATGGCCACCCCCATGGTCACAAGATCGTGGCACCCATAGCCACATCCTGCTATCTAATAAAAGAGTAATATGCAAATTAGGCATCATTCTGTCACAAATATGGCTGTCCCCATGATCATAAGATGGTGGCACCCAGTCCGGCTCAGCCCCACCACTGAAGTGGTCAAGCCTGTTAGCCAAGCAGGTGGCAGGGGAGACAGGGGGGCCTGAGGGATGGAACAGGACATCAGAGGGGGCTGGGGGTCCCCTGCCCAGGCCAGAGGCCTTTGCCAGAGGCCTCAGGCATGGCCAGGGCAGAGCCAGTGATCGGAGGGGACAGGGGCAGAGAAAGTGATTGGAGGGGTATGAGGGTGCCCTACTCAGGCATAAGGCTGGGCCAGAGGCCTCAGGCCTGGGCAGGGGCAATGCAGGAGATCCCAGGGGCCTGAGCTCCTCAGAGCCAGTGATTGGAGGGGCAGGAGCAGAGACTGTGATCGCAGGAGTCTTGGCACCAGTGGAGCCGGCAAGGCAGGGGTCTGGGGGCCTCATGCCCAGGCCTGTAGCCTTGGCCAGAGGCTGCCACTGGGACAGGAGTGGAGCCGGTAATGGGAAGGGGTAGGATCAGAGCCAGAGATCGCAGAGGCTTGGGCTCTCTGAAGCTGGCCATCGGAGGGGCTTAGGGGTCTTCTTCCCAGGCAAAAGAGTAATATGCAAATTAACCCTCACTCCATCACAAATATGGCAGTAGCCAGGGAGCTGTAGTGAGGCAGGAGGCTTGCATTGCCCCAGCAATGGAAGAAGCCAAGATTCCCACCTGCCCTAAAGGCCCTGAGCTCTGCTCAAGGCAACAAAGTTTCAATTACAGAAGATAAATAAACCCAAGATACCTGCGTCCAGCTGGCAGCTCTCAGATGGCAAAGGCAACAAAGTTTCAATTATAGAAGTTAAATAAATTCCAGATACCTGCTTCCAGCCTGTGGCTATGGCCAGCCTGAAAACAGCCCTCAGCCCCTCACACAGCCAGGCTGGCCACACTCCCATGTGGTGAGGGTCCCCCCCTAGGGGGTTTGACCAGCCTGTAAACAGCCATCAGCCCCTCACCCAGGCTGACCAGGCACCCCAGTGGGGACCTCCACACTGAAGGAGCTGTGGCCAGCCTGCAAATAGCCATCAGCCCCTCACCCAGGCTGGCCAGGAACCCCAGCACGACACCCTTCAGGGCAAACCAGTCAACCCCCACCTGTGCACCAGGCCTCTGTCCTATATAATAAAAGGTTAATATGCAAATTGACCCTAACAGCAGAATGACTGGAAATGACTGGTCACTATAACGCACACTGACCACCAGGGGGCAGACACTCAATGCAGGAGATGCCCCCTGGTGGTCAGTGTGCTCCCACAGGGGGAGCTCTGCTCAGCCACAAGCCTCTCCCGCCTCCTCAGTAGTGTTAAGGATGTCCAACTGCAGCTTAGGCCTGCTCCCTGCTGGCAGCTGGACATCCCCCGAGGGCTCCTGGGCTGCCAGAGTGATGTCTGATGTCTGACTGCCAGCTTAGGCCCATTCCCCCTGGGAGCAGGCCTAAGCCAGCAGGTGGACATCTTCCTAGGAGTCCCAGACTGTGAGAGGGCACAGGTCAAGCTGAGGGACCCTCCCTCCCCAGTGCACAAATTTTTGTGCACCGGGCCTCTAGTGCTGCTATAAAAAAGAAGGAACTTTTACCATTTGCAACTTTATGGATGGTACTGGAGAGCATTATGCTAAGTGAAATAAGCCAGTCAGAGAAAGATTAATGTCACAGATATCACTCATATGTGGGATATAATGATCAACATAATTTGATGAACAAGAACAGATCCAGAGACAAATGGCAGGGGAGGTGGGGGGTTAGAGAGCAACCAAAGGACTTGTATGCATGCATATTAGCATAGCCAATGGACACAGACAATGGGGTGGTGGGGGCTTTCCCGGGGTGGAAATGGTTGGGAGTGGGGACAATTAAGGAAAAAGAAGACATATGTAAAACTTTAGCAAAAGAAAAAAGTTATTTCAGAATTAGGAGCATGTATTATTTATCTTTGCTCCCCTTTACTGCCTAACAAGGTGGGTATCTTTAATATAATTAAAGTGAGTTGAATGGTTCTTGGCATTACAGATTCTCCATGAGCTATCCATACAGTTATAGTTTCCTGTTGGAGGTGAGTTGAGGGGCTGAAGAGGTAGAGGGTGTGTATGTGTGTATGTGTGTGTGAGAGTGTGAGTGTGTGTGTGTGTGAGATGTAGTGTTTTTGGTTTAGCTAAAAAAAAGGAGGGAATTTAGATATATTTGCAATCATATTGGGTAATTTGTTGTTTATTTTAGTAAAGGAAAAATAATTATAATTCTAACTCAAAGAAACACTAGTGGAAATACAAGCAAGTATTACTGAACATAGAAAAGTAAGAAATATATATGAAGTTAGAAAGCAGAGTTGAGCAGTAAGTTATTTTTGAAGATGAAGTTATATTTTAAGATTAATGATTAATACATTTCATCTAATTCCCAAGTCCATTTTTTTAATTGAATACAAGTGATATATAGTTGGTGTTCTAAATCCATAGGTTATCTTAAGAATAATAAATATAAGAAACACTTGCTGAAAAAGGCTGACAGAAAACAGAGTTTTGGATAGACAGCTGAGAAAATTTCATTGAAGTGCTTTTTTTGATTTGGTTTTGTTAAACAGACATGATCCATTTTATGAAAAGAGAGTGAAGCTAATTTCAAAAAATAAAAATGTGCAACATTTATTAGACAGCACATTGAAAATCAGTTGAATGGAGTATTAAAACAAATGCCAACATTTAAATTGAATGGAGTATTAAAACAAATGCCAACATTTCTACAGATGCTGGAGGAAAATATTCAATAATTTACTAGAGGGTATATTTCCATAGTCTCAGGAAAATGATAATGTGAGTCTTTTTCATTCTTGATTTTTGGGCTATTGATATATTAAAAATTACACTAAAATAAATGACAATAAAACATTTCTTACTCTAGCAAAGCATAAGATGTAATTATGGTCAGTTTAGAAACTCGTTCGGTGAATAGTCAAGGACATCATGTAAAAATACATCTTCAAGGAGGGGATTCTTTTATCTCAGAGGCATACTGCATCTTGGGGGAAAGAAGGTGCTTTCTTAGCAGCAAAATAAGACCAGACCAAGCAAGATGATCAGAACTGAGAGTGTGGGATTTTGTGGAATAAAGCAATGAGATAGGTTAAGGGGCATGAATGAAAGCAGGACGGAAGAAAACAAGAGGACACACTAAAACTAGCCCTGGGAAACGGAAGTCTGTAACTCACCACGGGAGCTGGTTAAAGGGAAGAGACGATCATTTTTAATGTAGCAGTTTGAGCAGCAAAAAAAAAAAAAAAAAAAAAAAAAAAAAAAAAAAAAAAAAAAAAAAAAAAAAAGGGTAGATACAGCTAATAGGATCCTAGCTGAAGTGAAAGAATAGGACTGGATATGTTATCACAAGAGGGTCTCTGGCCTCCATAAACCAGGAGAGGGTGGCCCCAAGAACAAGCAGAGCTCTAATTACTGAGGGTAGGTCCCGAAGACAGAGTGAATTCAGACATTACAGAGACTTGACGCTAATCTATTTTAAAGGTTTCTAAAGTTTTCAAATCTTCTGCAGCAAGCATATGTATATACTTTCTGATTACAATAAAAAGATATGCTCGCTATAAACATTTATAAAGCACAAAAAATAAAGTTTTCAATTTAATTTTTCCAAGTTAAGAATGGTCTGTATCTCCTTTTTTTTCTATTTATAGAGGATGAGAGACTTGCAATTAGGAAAAAAGAACATTTTTACATTAGTAAAGTGATTCAAGAAAAGGAGGCAATTTTTATTGTGTGCAGACACTGTTTTAATCTATAGAAATGACAGTAAGAGAAATGCTTTGATTCCGGTAAACTTTTGTAGCCACGTACAGACTACAGACTACAAAGTGGAGGATGCTCACATTCTAGACAAACATTTTGTTAAGGATTTCTGATCCAAGAAATTGGAATATAAGATGAGTTGCCTTAATATGTCACTTTTTTAATAATTAGGACACTGGAAGGAAATGAATTGCCTTTTCTATGTGAGGAAATTAAATGAGTCTGAGAAGTAAAGCAATCGGGCTTCCTGCCAAGAGCAGTGACTGGTGTTTTTAGACCATCAATATTCCAATCTACCAGCTGTTAGTACTTAGGATAGAAACGCAGCTAATCTACCTCTGTCTGCAATATTCCCCCACCCACCCCTGATGTTAACCAGTGACTTGGCTAATGAAGCTCTCTTTTCCTCTTCATTTTGTGGGTTTCCCTCATTGAGTTATGAAAACACCTCTAGCCTTGTTTTGAAATATTTGCTGTGTGCTTGCTGCATGCTTTTTAGGGGAAAAAATCTATTTGCTATCCTATAGGTATAATGTTATTATTTCTGGACAAAGTCATCAGAAACATTTGCAGAGCAAAGATTAGGTGCGTGCCCTTTAAAATTTGTTATAAACATAAAGACAGAATAATGGTGGAATACAGGGTGGGGCAAAATAGAGTGTAGGCTTACAGTTGTAAGTACTCAAAACACATAATGTCTTCCTGTATTATTAATTATAATTATTATATTACTTTTCATATGAACAACTGTAAACCTACTTTTGTCCCACCCTGTAAGTTCTTGAGTGTAAAATCAGACATAATTTAGGGCTAATTTACTCATCAGAATCATCACATACAATTACAGAAGCTAAAATTACTCAGGTAAATTATTTTTTGTTGGATAAAATATAAATAGAGATAAAAGTTATGTACCTATCCATGGAAGACTATTAAGTAATTTGTTTTTACTTAACAAATTATTTTGTAACAGATACTAATTATCACTGACCTAAGTAACTTGCAGAGTGAGTCCAAATAAAAAAGGCAAAACAACGATAAGGTGGGTAATTAAGTAATTCAAGAAGGACAGAAGTTGGGATGTGCCTTGTATTATGACAGAACATGGTCTGGAAAGAAATTAGGGTAGATTTGTCATGTACTATAAGTGTCAGTTTTTCTCCAATTGAAACTTTCAATAAAAATGTATATATAAATAATGGAGGTGATAAATGATGAGTAAGTTATTAAAAATAAAACCAAATATAATGTGAATTCCTCCAGTGGGGACATCTTTAGTCATTTTAAAATGGAAAGAAATTTGATTACTTGGGGTAGAGACTGAGTTCTTACAAATATTTTTTTTTTAAGCTTTAGGGCATATGACTTAGGGAGGTTTTCTTTTCTTACTTTTTATTCTTTATTGATTGAGGAATTACATATGTGTCCTTAGCTCCCCATTGCCTCCCCTCCACCCCCCACTCATGTCCTCACCCGGTGGTGTCTGTGTCCATTGGTTAGGCTTATATGCATTCATACAAGTCCTTTGGTTGATCTCTCCCCATTCCCCACCCTCCCCTTCCTTCCCTCTGAGGTTTGATGGTCTGATCGATGCTTCTCTGACTTTGGATTTGTTTTTGTTCATCAGTTTACATTGTTCATTATATTCCATACATGAGTGAGATCATATGATATTTATCTTTCTCTGACTGGCTTTTTTCGCTTAGTATAATGCTCTCCAGTTCCATCCATGCTGTTGCAAATGGTAAGAATTCCTTCTTTCTTTACCGCAGTGTAGATGTACCACTATTTTTTAATCCACTCATCTGCTGATGGGCACTTAGGCTGTTTCCAAATCTTAGCTATTAACAATTGTTCTGCTATTAATAATTGTGCTGCTATTAACATAGGGGTGCATATAACCTTTCTGACTGATGTTTCTAGTTTCTTGGGATATATTCCTTAGAAGTGGGATCACTGGGTCTAATGGGAGTTCGTTTTAGTTTTTTGAGGAAACTCCATACTGTCTTCCATAGTGGCTGAACCAGTCTGCATTCCCACCAGCAGTGCACGAGGGTTCCTTTTTCTCTGCATCCTCGCCAGCATTTGTCATTTGTTGATCATAGCCATTCTGACAGGTGTGAGATGATACCACATTGTAATTTTGATTTGCATCTCTCGGATGATTAGTGACTTTGAGCATGTTTTCATATGTCTCTTGGCCTTCCTTATGTCCTCTTTCAAAAAGAATCTATTTAGGTCCATTGTCCATTTTTTGATTGGGTTGTTTATCTTCCTTTTGTTAAGTTGTATGAGTTTCCTGTAAATGTTGGAAATTAAACCCTTATTGGTGATAACATTGGCAAATATGTTCTCCCATGCAGTGGGCTTTCTTGTTGTTTTGTTGATGGTTTCTGTTTTCTGTTAGAATATTTGTAAGAAGAGAACTCTCTTCTTACAAATATTCTGACAGAGGCCATGGAAGAGCAGGAATAGGGGTAAGGATATTACACAAGGAATAGAGGGAAGGGAATAACTATCTGCCTTAGAGAAAACTCATTCTACTGTTCTTTTGTGTGACCAAGCAATGCCAGTCATTTAGCCATAGAATTTTTTGTGATGCAAACAGTTAATAAAAAAAATAATAACTAATATTTACTACATGTTTATGTGTCAAAAATTATTGAAATGCTTTCTATTTGTTATCTATTTGATTCCCCCAACAATGGCTCTAGAAATATGAGTACATTCATTTTGCATATTGGAAAACTTATCTGGAAACATGGCAGACTAAGTTAATATAGCCTACTTGAGAAGTATTGGGAAAAGTATTTAATATATAGAAGGGCTAAAAAGAAATAGATTCCCCAAGTACCTGGAATAAAAAAGAAAAAAAATAGAAACTTAATGTCAGAATTACAAAAGTTGTTCCTGTGGAAACCCAAGAGATGTGTTTGCAATTCAGTCAAAACACATGAGCTGGGAACTTGCAGTTTCCAGACCATTTCCAGACATGATATTTAGACTTGCCTTCTTCCTAATGTGGACAAAGAGGGTAGTAAGGGAGCCTAAGCATCTTCAGATCTTCATTTATGTCTTTTTTTCAGAACAGAATTATTAACTATTTTATTTTTAAATCTTAATTGTTGAAAGTATTACATATGTCCCCTTTTTTCTCCTATTGACTCTTTATAGCCCACCCACATCCCCTGCCACAGGCTTCCATCACCCTAGTGTCTGTGACCATGGCTTATGTATATATGCATAAAAGTTCTTTGGTTAATCTCTTCCCATCTACCCAGCCACCCCACCTTTCCCACTGGGATTCAACAGTCTGTTCCATGCTTCTATGTCTCTAGACCTATGTTGTTCAACAGTTTATTTTGTTCATTAGACTTTAAATTTTGAGAAGCAAAGTATGCTTATTAAACATTTAAGAAATATATTAATTATATTACAATAAATAGTATAGATAATCCATTCGATGGAGAAGAGGAAAAATAAAGAAAACTCAATCTATATGAAGGAAGATTGGAAAAGAGGTAAAGAAAAAAGAGATAGTACATTTTTTAAAGAAATAGCACAAAGCTCAAATATAAGTATAAGCTGACTGAATTATCTGTAAAAAGATAAGTTTTCAAATTGAATTTTAAAATTAAAATGTGTTTATGAGATACACATATAGCATTAAGATATTTTTAAAGGGGCTAGAAAATGTATCAAGAAAATATTGACCTAATCAATTTAGTGTAGCTATATTACTATTACATAGAATATATTTAAAGGAAAAGCATCTAAAAGATAAGCTGGCTAGCAAAACTGAATGAAACAGTTTATTGGTGGTATATAGAACTCCTAAAATTAATGTACCCAACAAGAAAGGCTCATATGGGATATCTACAAAATTGATTATGTAATAAGCCATAAAACAATTCTCAATTAAATATTAAAGACTGAGTATACAGTCCATGTCCTCTGAACACAATCCAGTAACGAAAATTAAACCCAAATGACTTATCTTTGGAAGATTAAAAAAATATTTCTATGTAATTGATGAGCCAAAATACTAACCAGTGGATCATTTGTGAATTAATTATATGACAATAGTAGAAGCATTATATATACAACTGTGTGATGCAACTAAAATGGACTGAAAGATAAATGAATAACTTGAAATGCATATGTTCAAAAAGAAAAAAAAGGAAATTATGTTAAAATAGATAAGTGTGGTAAGAAACAGACAAAATATTTAAGGCTGGAATAAGAAAGAAAATAAGGAAGAAATACACAGGATGGAAATGTTCTCTTTCTACAACTGAGCCATGGATACCCAAGTGTATGTATTATTGTTATTTATTTCCTTCACTGATGTTGTGAATATTCTCTGTATGTATGCAATAGTTGATAACAATGAAAATTATTAAACTACATATCCAACTTATTACAAAAGTAGCATCAAAATGAATACAAAGAGAATAGAGGATGAATCTAAACATTACAAGAACAGAAATAAACAAAATAGATAACAAAGAAACACTTTGGAGTCAATAAAACAAATGCCAGATACACTTCTTACAGTACTTATTTTATGAAAGATAGAATAAAATGACATAAAAAGAGCACTAGCATTTCTATATCCTAATATGACTACTTGAATAATTTGGTGGTACTAAATTAGAACATCTAGGGAAAAAAACTTTCTCGGAAAAATTATCTAAATTGACTCAAGAAGAAATGTTTATAAAATATGGATAGGACTATTATCTTACCTAATAAAAGCATAATATTAAAATTGACCGTTTCTTTGGGACGCCCAACAGCCAATCAGAACAATGGTATGCAAATTAGCCCAGCCAAGATGGTGGAGGCCCAGCCCGCAACTGAGTGATCGGGTGCCGGGGCACGTGAGGGCGGAAACCTGGCCTCTGCCCTCACGTGCTCCTGCGGTCGGTTCCAGGCAGTGGCAGGCGGCTGCAGGGCCGGGCGGCCGTCCAGGCCCCCAGTTCTGTGGCCAGGGCTAGCAATAGAGAATGGGGCTGGGAATAGAGAGATCGTGCCAGTGATTGGTTCTGGGCGGCCTCGGGTGGGAGCCTGCCCGGCCCTGCGGCTGGGGCTGGCAATAGAGCAATCGTGCCTGTGGTGGTTCCAGAGGGCGGTGAGCAGCCGCAAGGCCGGGAGCCGGGCAGCCCGGCCTGGCCCTGTGAGGCCTGGGAATAGAGCAATTGGGCCCACATGACCTCAGAGGCTCAGTGGCGGGGGCTTGAGGGGGGTACCCCCTCGGGGTCATGCTGGAGCATCCTCCGCCCCTGCGCAGAGTGTCTGCCACAGGTCCAGCCACCTGGCTCCACCCTGGAGGCCTCCGTGGGGCGTGTGCGAGTGTGTGCCTAGCTCCACCCCCATGTGTCCGCTCAGCAGCAAGGCCCCCCCAAGGGACCATGCACCAGCGTCCACCCCCTGGCCTGCCACCCAGCTCTGCACCAGGTGTGTCCTCTCAGCGGTGGAGGCCCACCAGGTATGTGCAATGGTAGGCCACCCTGCTGGAAACGTCCACGCCTGCACTCACCAGCCATCCCACCCCCCAGTGCATGAACCCTGAGGGGGCTATGGCCAGCCTGAAAACAGCCCTCAGCCCCTCACCCAGGCTGGCCATGCATGGCAGCAGGTGGACATCCCCCCCCAGGGGTCCCAGACTGTGAGAGGGCACAGGCCAGGATGAGGGACCCCTTCCTCCCCTCGCCGAGTGCACAAATTTTTGTACACCGGGCCCCTAGTCTTACCTAATAATAGACAAACATGTAAATTGACCATCTCTCTGCTACGCTGACCAGCCAATCAGGAGAGTATGCAAATTAACCCAACAAAGATGGCAGTTAATTTGCATACATAGGTGTGAAGCAGTGGAGCAAAGACAGAAGGCTCCAGCTGGAGCAGTGAAGATGGAAGGCTCTGGCCAGAGAAGCGTGAAGGCCTGGGTCCCGGGTGCCAGCAGCCAGGGGAAAGGGAAGGCCTATTGCACAAATCTCTTCATGCAACGGGCCTCTAGTATTAAATAAATTGATTCATCCGTCAAATAGCTACGCTAAGAAAATAAAGATGGTTTTAGTAGCAAGTTTTGCCAGTCTTTCAAGGTATAACAGCACTTATTTCATGCAAACCATCACAGGAAAGTGACAAAAATATTTTTCCCAACTTCCTTTATGAAGCTGACTTATTATTGATGCCCAAATTGCTCAAATACACAGGAATCAAAGGCCATTGGAACATAGATCTTAGCAAACATATGAGAAAATCAAGCTCAAGAGAGTTTCTGTAACTTGCTCAAGTTCCCATAGCTACTGGTGCAGTGGACCAACATCTGTCTCAGGCCAATGACCGTGCTCTTTGGAAGAAGGACAAAAGCAAGATCAATAGCAACACTTGCAAATGAGATGGTGTTTACATTTGATGTCATTACTACTGGTTTCCAACTGAGCACTCCCTGGCATCGGACCCTCTGCTGCCAAGTGACAGGGAAACATTGACCTTAGCATATATCCTGGATACCTCAATACGAGTGCCCGCCCTGCTTCCTGGGTTGCCACCTGCTCAGCCTGGCAAGGCATTTTTTAATTCTCATAAATTGTGAGATAAATATTATCACTTTCATTTTAAGGATGAGGTGAACAAGTCTCAGGGAGTCAAGGAGTACTGATAAGAAACAAGCCTTCAGAGGCAGTAAGAGGCGGAGCTGAGGTTGTAATTCAGGCCCAGTTCACTTCAACACTTGTCCATGTGGCTTGAAAGGAGCCCTGTTCCTGAGCAATAGTCCAGAACGCCTATGTGTAGGTGAGCCTACAACATCTGGATTGAGCCCCCAAGCAGACAGGTGTTCTCACCAGCTTCAACCCTCCATGTTCTCTCTCCAGTATCATGCTAGGAAAGTGGCTCAGATCTGATCTCCTGATTAGTCCCATACCTAGTTCTTGTGAGTCCTTTTACTGGCCCTGAATCCCGTTACTAGAAGAAGGACCCACAGTCTCCTAGACAAACCAACATTTACTTAAAATGGAAAATCCTGGAAGCATGCCAATAGACCAGACTCTTAATCAGGATCCTAAACCCAGACAGAAAAAGCAGGGTTCTAGAATCTCTTTTAGGCTTGTTGAATTGTATTCTTCACTCTGCTTGAGTTTCTATAACCCCTGCCTGATAGATAGAAGCTTCCATCATGAACTGCATCAATAATATAAAACATAACATCTCACCTTCCCTACCACATATACATATACATATACATATACATATACATATACATATACATATACATATACATATACATATACATATACATATATATAACTTTATTATTCAATTAAAGTTTACATTGACTATTATTTTGTAGTAGGGGCCCGGTGCACAAAAATTTGTGCACTTGGTGGGGGAAAGGGGAGGTCCCTCATCCCAGCACATGCCCTCTCATAGTCTGGGACCCCTTGGGGGATGTCCACCTGCTGGCATGCCTGGCCAGCTTGGGTGAGGGGCTGAGGGCTGTTTTCAGGCTGTCCACAGCCCCCTCAGGGTTCATGTACTGGGGGGTGGGAGGGCTGGTGAGTGCAGGCGTGGACGTTTCCCATCGGGTGGCCCGCCATCGCACATGCCTGGTGGGCCCCCACTGCTGAGGGGATACACCTGGTGCAGAGCTGGGTGGCAGGCTCGGGGGTGGACACTGGTGCATGGTCCCTCGGGGGGGCGGGCCCTGCTGCTGAGTGTACACACCCGGGGTGGAGCCAGGCAGCAGACACTTGCACATGCCCCCCATAAGCCCCCCAGTGAGGAGCCTCGCACATGCCCCACAGAAGCCCCCAGGGTGGAGACAGGTGGCAGACCGGCGGCAGATGCTCTGCACGGGGCGGAAGATGCTTTCACATGACCCCGTGGGACTACCGCCCCCCTCATGCTCCTGCCATTGAGCTAACGCGCCCGGCACACGCTAGATTAGATTTTGTCTATGGACAGATTTTTCTTTTTTGTCTTCCTTCTTGTTATTGTGTCTTCCTAAAAATTGTTGGTTGCAACACAGATAGTGTGTGTATCTATTCCTGGAAGTGAAATGAACATGTCCTTTGTTCCGTTCTGCCTTAGAAGGAAGTGGGGATGGGGATTTGAGACTATCTAATCAGGAGTTGAACTGGATTTAAAGTTTGTTATGATAGTTTCCTATAATGAACCATAGGCTTCCAATTTTTCTAATATTACCTTGTTCTTAGGGTGGAGTCTGTTTATTAGAGGGTTTTTCTTATTGCCTCCTTCACTCTTAGGCCACCTTTTTGTGCTCAGAGAGGATTTTCCCTAAGCCCTTGCCCCTCTCTTAGTTGTCAAATGTTGTTGCTTGTTTCTTAGTGCTTTCCAGTTTGGTGGAGTGGGACAAAGAGGCTCTCTGTTGTCATGGTTCAGTCTCGGTCTTAGCAGGGTCCTCAGTCTTGGAGGAGGGACTTTCCCAATAAACCTGACCCTCTCATAGTGGTTGGGTATTTCTAATGGCATACACTCAATATGGTGTCCTTTCTCCAGCCAGAGGTAGAGGTTATTCTTTCTATTATTTTCTTAGGTCCTGGAGGCAATAATATGTGTTTTTATTCCCCCTGAAAATTAAGACTTTTTGCCCATAGGCAAGAAAGGTGCAGATGATGTGTATAATTTTTTCTCACTACAATGTCTACTCTTTCCTAGACTTTCACCATTTAGGAAAGCTTTCTCCAGTTTTTTGTTGAGAACATTTGGTGAGGATTCAGAGAGAAGAGTCTTTGAATAGGGCAAATCCCTTTTGCCTAAAGCTTCCTGGGGTTCTATACTCTCATGGTCATCCACACTCAGCTATTCGCAATATTTTTAAAGAAATGAAATACTTCATAATGGCTTAAATAGCATTCCCCTTTTCTCTTCTGCTCATTGCTATGTGAATAAGTGTTGAAGTTTCCATCTCTCCTTAGAGGTACTTATCAGTAATATCAGGCTTAGTTGATCTGTTATATCAGCAATCCAATGACACCAACAAAGACAAATTAAAGGATGACCCAGCTAAAGTTGGATTGCCTGAACTGTATTCCGACCATTCTCAGTAGCTTTCGGTAACCTGAGCATAAAAAGAAAGAAATTAAATGATAGCATTACCCAGTAATCAATGGTATGGTTTTGTTGGCTGAGTGTTTTGGGATAATGGTACTACAAAGGGAAAAAAATATTGTGCTAAGAGAAAATTAGATAAGACACAACTTAGTACACAACTTAGAAAACAAAATTTAGAGAATGGAAAGGAAACAGAAATGT